>JBBDGP010003348.1:312500-489574 GCA_037952835.1 Lithobates septentrionalis
AGGGGACAGTCAGAGTGGAAACACTCCCGGCCAAGAGGGTTTGGTAGCAGTACCTCCAGCAGTCCACAGAACCACCTCCTTCTCAGTCTTGGACATCCTGGACCCTAATAAATTCAACAGCAAACAGAGACATTGCAATATGGTCTACAAGACTAGCACAGACTACATCCTGAGGGCAGAGGACAAGCTGGAGGAGCCTGGCACCGACCAGAAATCTTTCATTGAAGACTTTGACACCTGCAAAAAGTCCCCCGATGTTCTAAGTAAGTTCTACATCTTTCTGATAATCAGATATATACGTCTTGTACTCTGAAACATTGCTATCTATCAACTGTCTATAAACTTTGGTTAAAAGATTTCACTGGGAGAGTCTTATAAAAAGATAATTCTTGCATTTCTAACTTTGTTGTTATATGAACATTTTCCAGAATCATATATATTCTGCTTTAATGAACTGCAAATGAGTAGATTAGCTCCGAAATGATTATGTTTATGTATTGATTATGTTTTAGTATAAATGATATGAATGCAACTATAAGAAAAACATTTTTAATACTGTTCTGCTGTACCCTGTTTAACTTTCTTTACAAAAACATAAAAACATAACCTTTGATATATATATATATTTATATATTTATTTTTATATATATATATATATATATATATATATATATATATATATTTGCTGACAGCTGGTGGACAAGAACAGTATATATATATAAAAAATATATATATATATATATATATACATATTATATATATATATATATATATATATATAAATATATATATATATATATATATATATTTTTTTTTTTATTTTTTTTTTTTTAAATACTGTACTGTGTTAAATACTGTACTGTGTGTGTATATATATATATATATATATATATATATATATATATATATATATATATATATATATATATATATATATATATATATATATCAATACGGTACAGTATTAAAATATATATATATATATATATTACAAACTCTCTCTTTGAAGAAACCTAACATTTGATTTTGCCTAATAACTTTTGTTAGCTAGTAAAGAATACCATTCAATTTCAGCTCCAACCTCCTTCATTTTGTTGCTGCTAGACCGCCCTTACTGAAGCCATGCTGGGACTTGTAGTTCCCCATCTTCATGGAGAGACACAGGTTGGCAGTCACTGGGTGACCCCTACCTCTTGGGTTGACTGTCCCCCTGTTCTTGTCCACCAGCTGTCAGCAAAGGGGTTAAAGCCTACTTATACCATACAGGACACCTTGCCTCTGTCTTGGGGCGACACATTCAATTCGGCTTTTTTTTTTTCTTTCTTTCTTTTTTAGGACAAACCAGACTAATTGTGAGCAAACGACGGTTATCTCAGGAAAACAATTAAATTCCTTCGATTTCACTGAAGGGAGAATGTGCTTAGCAGCAGCAGAGAGGCCGATAATGGGGGGAAGAGCCCCCGAGTGCCCCGATCGATATTCTATTATCGAATTGTGCATATCTCTTTCAGGCAGCTTGCAAACTCTCTCCTAACGTCTAAATTATAGGTCAAAATTCGGATAATTACTCGATTAAAACCTATTACACTTATTAGGGCGCCTATTGATCGCCACACAGGGAGCAGATTGCATTTCTGAGTTCATATAATATCACAATATTCCAACTACACTCTGCATATGTTTAATATAGAGGGACTTCATATGCACCCTGCATTGGCCGGATGAGGGGAATATTATATATATTTTTTATCTTTTTCTTTCTTTCTTTCTTTCTTTCTTTCTTTCTTTCTTTCTTCTTTCTTTCTTTCTTTCTTTCTTTCTTTCTTTCTTTCTTTCCTCTCTTTCTTTCTCTCTCTCTCCTTCTCTTTCTTTCTTTTTCTTTTCTTTCCTTTCTTCTTTCTTTCTTTCTTTCTTTCTTTCTTTTTTTATAATAGTGATAAATATGTTAATTAATCATTTTATTACCTAATAAGTTTCCGTGCAATTATGCAGTAAAATATGCAAAATATGAACTGAACTATTCGTTTCTTTGATTATTATTATTATTATTATTATTATTATTATTAACAATAATATTTAAAATAAAAATGTATTATATACAGTCTCTCTCTCTCTCTCTCTCTCTCTCTCTCTCTCTCTCTCTCTCTCTTCTCTCTCTCTCTCTCTCTCTCTCTCTCTCTCTCTCTCTCTCTCTCACACACACAATTCTTTAAATATAAAAAATTCTGATATTTTTAGGAAGCATTTTTGATATAATATTATCCTTATCATCATTGTTATTATTATTATTATTATTATTAGTAGTAGTAGTAGTAGTAGTAGTAGTAGTAGTAGTAGTAGTAGTAGTAGTAGTAGTAGTAGTAGTAATAATAATAATAATTTATATATTAAAAACAGTCATACACACACACATATCAACAATTCATATTATCATTATCATCGTTATTATTAGTAGTAGTAGTAGTAGTAAGAATAATAATAATTTATGTATTAAACACACACACACAAACTTTTTTAAATATGAAAAAATCTGATATTTTAGGAAGAATATAACTTTGGTAATATTATTATTATTATTATTATTAGTAGTAGTAGTAGTAGTAGTAGTAGTCGTAGTAGTAGTAATAATAATAATAATAATAATAATAATAATAATAACAATAATATATTCATATATGTATTATTATTATTATATAATACATATTTATTTTAATCACAGATTACAGCAAACGTCATTGTAGCTTTAATTCAATTAATACATTTTGAGAAGGGGATCAGGTAATATAGTATTTGACATGTTTGTGTCTCCTACCCCCCCCCCATCCCCCCCGCCCCCTACAGAAGTGAGGATATTCTTCCACAAGTGGAGAACACAGCGGAATTTTATCTCTTTTTTTTTTTTAGAAACCTTTTTTTTTTATTTCCGGATTGCAATTTTAGTATCAGTTGATTCTGCCACAATCTATATGCTTTTTGAATTATTTTATCTTTGATTTACATTTCAAATTTGATGTTATCAAATCTAAAGGATAGAATGACGTTTAAATATATATATATATATATAATTATATATATATATAATGGAATAGAAAATTGAACAAGTGTATAAGAGATACATTTATTAGTTGGCTGTCAATGTATTATATTTAAATTGTATTATATAGGTATATATTATATAGGCAGATATTCAGCTAGTTGTAGGAAACAAATACAATTCTGTATTAATATACAAGATAGATAGATAGATAGATAGATAGATAGATAGATAGATAGATAGATAGATAGATAGATAGATAGGACTTTCAGGTGACATTGGGGACTTGTTGATTATAAGGTGGTGTGGTGTGGTGTCCCTCCCAGCCGTACAGTTGTGTACACGTGTTTTCCCTGACTGAGCACTCATGCAAGACTTCCATTGATTGCCTGCTGGCTGTACAATAAACTCTCTTCTCCTCTATGGGGTTTTATTGTACACACTGATCTGGACAGGAGCCGACTGACCCAGACCAGAAGACCTGTACAGTTCATGTATACAGATTGATCTGTGACCTGACTGCATTCTATACAACTCCATACACTCTCCTGTCTGCCCCGGACAGCGGCTAACTCAGAAGAGAACTCTCTGCACTGCTGGGACACCCCTCCAAAATGTCAGATTTCTGTGTGCATGTTGGTAAAGTCCAAAGCTTTATTTTTGTATTTCAATTTTAATTTTGTTTATTATTTTTTTTTTTTACATTTTGTGTTGGTTCGAGATGAGCGAACTTATTTGTTAGTACATATAGTTCTCTTCCGTTAAAGTATGCAGATGATTCTGGTCATTCGCACATGCATGCAAAATGAACCGTCCTGGCTATAGCTAATATTAAATAAATCTTTAGATATAATAACAACACCAACAACCGCAATAATAATAATGCATGTAAAAAAATATTTTATAGGGTATTAAAATAATAAAAGTGTAAAAGGTCAATATATCTGCATATACACATATATGTAATTATACAATACATTTTCATTTTCGTTATATATATATATTCGCCTAATTTATATATTGAAAATGAAATTGTCGTTCACTAACTGCACAATCTGCTGTACAGGTGTGCTGAGCCCTGTGTAAAATTCTTCTACAATACATTGCAGTGGTCCGTTTTTGTTATATTTATTTATTTCGTTTTTTGTTTTGTTTTGAGTTTGTTTTTCAATGTTTACTTCTTTTGTATGCCCTAATTTTATTTATTTACTTTTTTTTTTTTTTTGCTATGTTGTCTTTTGGTTTGGACAAAGAGGTGTCTCAGTTTTTGAATTGCTTTAGTATGACATTCCTTCAATAGAAGAAAGTTTGTTTTTAAAATACTGTAGTAAAATGCTGATTTGCGTGTATACTACATGTATACTGCAAGCATTGTATTATTTGATATAATAATACTACTTATTATAATAATAATAGAATTCATAATACAATTTATTATTATCATCATCATCATAACCTTTATAATTTATTACAAATAAAATACTTTTTAAAAAAAAAATATATATATATATAACAGTAGTCACACCAGCTAAAGAAATAATTAAAGAAATAATACAATAATTAGACTGTTTTAAATATATTTGCAACTCACTTCTTAAAATTATTTATTCTTCCAGTCAAGAAAGACACACTTACTCACACACATACACTGCAGTAAATTAAAAATATTTTATATAGTAAATCTCTGTTAACTAAATGAACGAGAAAAAAATAAGAATGTATATATATCTATATAGATATATCTATAGAGATATTATAGATATATCTATCTATCTATCTATCTATCTATACATATAAATATATAGATATCTAGATATAGATATGTATAGATATGTATAGATATGTGGATAGATAGATAGATAGATAGATAGATAGATAGATAGATAGATAGATAGATAGATAGATAGATAGATAGATGTATATATCTATATTTATATATACATATATAGATATATATCTATACATCTATATAGATATATAGCTATCTATATCTATCTATCTATAAATATAGATATAGATATCTATATCTATAAATATATATCTATATATAGATATATATAGATAGCTTTATATATAATTTCCTTTTACACAAATTTCTATCTGTCTGTCCCCCCTATCTTTCTAATAAAATATTAGTATGTGATATAAGGTGAAAATCGATTATTTGGATTGGATTTTGATTATTTGAATGCTGGTGATATTTGAGGGTCCTGCATGAAGATCTCATTGTCAGAGTGAAGCCATGCCTGACTGTTCCTCCTGATAATATATATATATATATATATATATATATATATATATATATATATATATATATATATATATATATATATATATATATATATATATATATATATATATATATATATATATCATTTTTGTAGTCTCAGAAACTACATCTACAACCGTTATATATCCATAGGAAACCACTTGGATGCAGGTTATGGGGTGTCAGTGTAACCTGCAACGGTTTAATTCAGATACAGAAAGTTCCTGGTAAGGAGTTATTACAGAGGTAATAGATTGTCACAGTGGTGACTGACAACATATAGACACCTGTCCTCACAGTATGATACCTGAGCTATGGCCCTGAAGGAAATTTGAAAACAAGTTATTATATATTGCAGTTTATCACTGACTCTTGGTTGCCTGTCAGAGTGGTAATTATGATTGATGCATTTGTCATGCTTTGGCTGCTCTGGATAGAACTATAAGTCCCAGCAGACCCTACAAGGGCTAGGACTGTCCACAACCTGCTGGGACTTCTAACTCCATAGTAGCTGCAGAGCAACAGGTTGAAGGAAAGTAAGGTGTGTTTAAAGAGAATCATTTTTTTAAGTAATTAGTTAAACTACAAATCATTTTAATGCACCCTGTGCATGCTAGGTAGGGCCTGTTTTCATTATGGGCTTTCATATAAAATTTTGTAACTACTCCCTCTAGTGGCTATCTATAGATCAGACATGTGTAATAAGAACACTTGCTGAACAGCTGCTGAAATAAAACCATTTACAGGGTAATGCACATGAAAACTGGAGAGTGCAAAATCTGGTGTAGCCCTGCATAAAAACCAATCAGCTCCCAGTTTTTTGTTTTTTGTTAAAGCTTAATTGAACAAGCTGAAGATAGATGCTGATTGGCTACCATGCACAACTGCACCAAATTTTGCACTCCCCAGTTTTAGTAAATCAACCCCATTCAATGATTCTTTATGAGTCTAAGCAAAAAGTAGAGCCTGTGTATATAATGCTCAGATATGGCTACCCACATTTACACATTAATATACAGAATTTAAATAGAGCCAGCAGTTTGCACAGCTCTTTACAACATGTGGGCAGACAGTACAGTTACAATACAATTCAATTCAGGACACATATATTTAACATATATATATATATAAACAATTGTAATTGAACTGATCACATTCAAATATATATTCCAAAATGTTAAAAAGATTTCAGGCAGGGCATTTCATCTATCATTATTGGTTCTTGATTTACAAAGGAGGCAGGGTGATTTGTTAAAGGCAAATAGACTTTGCACTTTACAAGTGCAGTTGCTCCAGAGCTTAGTAAATGAGGGGAAGCTCTGCCGACTTCCATCATCCAATCATTTACAAGCAATAATGCTATTTTTTTTCCTTTGCATATGATTGGGTATTTTTTGCAAAGTGAGGCAAGGAAAAAAAAACCTTCTGGTTTGCGTTCCTGATTGGAGCTTTCTGGCAAAAAAAAAAAAAAAAAAAACCTGCAAAACTCTCATAAACTCACCTAATTTGTGTACAAAAAATTTGCGTTTTTTTTTTTTCTGCCAAGAACTGAGGTTTTTTTTAAACCCAGTGTGCATGGAGCCTGAAGCGTCATTTCATTTAATAAGCTCTGGAGCAACTGCACTTGCAAAGTGCACAGTCTATTTGCTCTTAGTATATAAACCCCATAGTTGGCACCTTTGTTCATTGTACATTCTAGAAGAGTTTTTCCAGCAATGGTACAGCTAGTGCAATGGGATGTTTCTGACTGGTGCAGGGGTAGGTTTGCTTGTCAAAGTAAATTCAGTTTACCATTTTAATATTAGTATAGTATATTAGTAGTATTAGTATAATAGTATTTCGAATTAGGGATAATCAAATCGATTGGAATTTGCAAAATTAGGAAAATTGCAGTTTTTATTTGCCTGAATATATTAATTCAGGCTTGTCCTAATTCATACACATCAGACAGACCTGAATGGAAATTCATTAAAAAAAAAAAAAGAAAAAAAAAAAGAATGAATTGATTCTATTAGTTAAAATCAGAAGAACATGGTACATTTTTCAAATTAAAGATTTTCATTCAGGTCTATACAGAGAGGAGATTTATGGAAGGGACTCTCGGAAAGGCACCACTATGACAAATATATATAAAAAAATACAAATATAATTTTATTAAATACAATCTTAAGACACTAATAAAATACATGCAACAGTAATTGCAAAATGTGCACAGGATGATAGGACTAAAGTGGAGAGATTTGGACAATTCAGGAATTGAGACAATTATCATTCTTGTAAATTCTGAAAAGTGTGAATCTGGAGAATCTGTCATTTGTAAATTTGGCTTTATTTGGGAATGATTCGCTCATCCCAGTAAAAGATCCTTTGTAATTGTGGGACTGCTTTAGGTAAGACTTGCACACATGCAAAAACTGTTTGCATGTTGGCGAAGAACTTGGTGCAAATGGCTTCTCTATAAAGGTATTTTATATAAGAAACATTGTTCTAGCAATTAAAAAAAAAAATTGAAACGCCAAGGAAAAAAATGCAAAGAAAAGTAAAAAAAAAGAGGTTAACAAATATCTTTGTAAATCATCCAACAACCAATGCCTGGCCAAACATAACAAGAAAACAGATGGAATTGTGTACGTAAAATGCCTTTTTTGCCTTGGCTTCCTCTATGCGCTATTTTCCTTTCACAATCCAAGAGCATGCTGATAGGTTAATTGAGACCTGTTGCATGTGTATGACTGCAATAGGGATATTAGATCATAATCTCTTTTAGTGACAGGGTTACTGTAAATATTTCTACATCCTCTGCAAAATGGTGTGCAGAGAGCACTATATAACTGAATCAAGGTTCATTTCACCTATTGATCATTGAAAGGTGAAGCTTAATCTGTTTTTATTTTGCCTTCCCTTGTACCTCTCTTCCCCCCATCATCAACATTCTAATGCAATTCTTAAATAAAACCATAGGCGTGCGCACAGGGTGTGCCAGGTGTGCCTGGGCACACCCTAATCACCCTGTGTGGTGCAGATTCTCCCTGTTTTGACCCCTAAACACCAAATTTAACGGGGCTCCTAAGCAAATTGTAATAAAAAAAAATTAAACAGTAAAAAATAATACAAATAAAAACTACTGACACTGTCCACTGCCTTACTGACACCAGTCTCTGCTCTTGTGACACTGTCCATTTCTCTACTGACAATGTCAATATGTATACACATGCACACACACACACAGGCATGTGTGTTTGAGCTTTGGGGTGCACACCCTAATGCAATAGGCTGGGCACACCTATGAATAAAACCTTTCTGCTTTCATGACATACTTTATTTTAGGCCCATTTTAGGTCTCTGTGCTTCTCTATGTAATGCAGGTGGGATCACGGCTGGTGGGAGGGGCCAGCAGGGTGCTGTAAATAGCTTCCTGAAAACACCCCTGCATCCTTGAATAAGGAGTATGCAAATATCAAAATGCCTTAATGCATACCTCCAAACGTTTTGAGATGGAAATGAGGGACACCTACTAACAAACGTATGTAGGCATAGGACACGCCCCCTGTCACACCCCCTTAAAGGAGAATTAACCAAAAAGGTTAATTAAATCCACAAGGGCTTTTTTTACCACTACTATTCCTTTATATTGGCTTTTAAAATGTACAGATGCAGCAATTTAGACATTAGGAGAAAGGTTCAGCACTGGGGAAATACTTTTTGAAAGATAAAAAAGTGCAGTTTATATACAACTATATAGATCAGACCAAAATGAGGGACAAATGAGGAGGAAAGAAGGACAGAGGGACATGGCTCCAAATCAGGGACAGTCCTTCGAAATCAGGGACAGTTGGGACAATGGGTGAATGGCCATCTGGAGGAAATGGGTGTTCCTAGGATGACTGCATTCACATTCAGACCACCATCCCCAACGCCCACATGTGATGCTGAGCCTCCCTAATAAAAAACAAAAAAACAAAAAACAAATGTAATCCAGTGAATGAACGGGGTGGACCCATAACATTCAGCCTGGGGAGGAAAGGGCTAGACTATGCTGGAAGTCCTTCAGTCAGAAAATGAGATGGGCTCTATCTTACTTGCTGCAGCTTCTGATGTACATTGTGAGAAGCTCACAGTGTGCAGTGAAATCAGAGAAACCAATTTCAGTACAGGACAGGCGCCTGTTCAACTGTGTAAGGAATGATGGGAAGGTGGGAATTCAGATTTAAGGACCTTTATTGGTATATGTGTTTTTTTTTTTTCTTTACTTAAAGAGGACACATTGACACTCAGATTTCAGATCTGTTGTGGCTTTTAACCTGTGTGCCCAGGAGTGTATTGATGGCTAGCCCTGAACAGGGATCACCATAAATCCTTGCTATGGTACAGAAAGGCAGAGGGAGAGAACCCCTCATTATTAAGCCTGGTCATCATCAGAGCGGAGAAAGCTGGACACATCCATTCCACAAATAGAAATACCCATAAATGTATCGAAAAAAAAAATATGCGAAAAAGAATGAACCCTTTTTAATCCAGCTGTACTTCCTTCTTTTCTCAAAAAGACTAAATCCTATTGTTTCTTCTTTTTTTTTTTGATGCAGTAAGACATGATTTATGGATATTTTTTGGTGGTAGCTACATTTATTTATTCATATTTATTAAATTTTTTTTATTTTATGTTACTTTATTTTATTTTATTTTATTTCTTTATTATTATATGACAGTGAATTAATTTATAATACAACAGTATGAATAAGCAGGGCCCTCTGATTCCTCCTGTATTGACTTGCGTGGTACAGTATTGTCTGCCCTCATGTTGTAAAGCGCTGCGCAAACTGTTGGCGCTATATAAATCCTGTATAATAATAATAGTAATAATAATGTGAAAATCTTAGTTTAAAGTGGTTGTAAAACTCTAACATGAAAAATGAACAAAGAATGTCGTTCTACAGTGTGTACACTTGCCTCAATCCAAAGCACCTAGTGTCATTTTCCTTTGATCTCTCTTCCTTCTGCTATCTGTATGAGTCACTTCTAATAGTCTATGTCGACACAATAGATTCCCGGGCGATAACACAAGCCCCACCCCCAGCACAGAGCATCTGATTGAAAGCTTCAGCTGTGTATATTTTCCTTTAAGACTGTGTAGAGGGGGTGTGTCCATTCCCTCCACTGAGGTGTCAGATTACACTGAAGCTCTGTGCTCTAGCTGTGCAGGGTGTGACATCAGATCCCCGCCCCCTGCCTTCTACTGCTGAGAATTAGCCTTTGATCTGTGTGTTTTGAACTGATGTAGAGGGGAAAGGGTCGCAGAAAAACAGATACAACTTATGTAGGAGGATTTGTTTCATCTCTGTGTATCATCTAAGGCTGGGCACTTCACTGAGTATATGCAGGGGTTTACAGACCACTTCCATGTAAACCTGCCACACATTTGACAGTTTAAACAGTTGACGAAAAATGTCAGGAAGAGCCTTGGGTTGCATGATATAGACAGCCCAGGTTATATGCTAATCTTGACTTTTTCTGTAAAAGTCAAGGTTGACCCCTGCCCTCCACACACCCTTCTGAGCTTCCCCTATTGGCCTTTAAAAGTGACGGGAAGCCTGTCTGATCAATGGAAATGTCTTGGTGGATGATGATAGAGGCAAGTCAAGATCTGCATATAACTTTAGCTGTTTGAATCCATCTACTAGCCGTTTGGCATGCAGTTATCAATGTAGCTAGGTCTGCTGGTACATTTTTGATCATACGTTCAGAGTGAATAGCCTAGGTTTATGATTTCTTTACATTAAAGCTTATCGGGTGAATTTTATTGACTCGATCACACTACTATAATCACTAGCATTCAATCCCTACTAATTACTAAACCTATGGGAGAAATTGATGCCTCTTGTGTAAAGTACACAAGTGGCTTGCAGTAGCCGTTAAATCTCTGACACTCATGCAATTCTCTACAGTTTTGGAAACAAACAGTTATATTTGCTACATATACTCACCACTATTTTTGGCTAAATTATATATCTATGAATGCCAACTGATATTTATACAATCTTCGCTCCTCATAGAAAGCCTTTTTTGACATAGAAAACGACATTCAAATTGATGGCTTACAGTATAAGACTTTATTAATGGTTAAACTGATGCAGTAGGTCTGTAAACCTAAATTGAATTTGGTCATGAAATGGTTAATAAATGAGCATTATTTGTTGTGATAATAGCACCATATTTAAAAAATTTGTGATATCACGGGAAAACAAACTTCAGTCTTGTATATGGAATATAAATTAAATATAAAAAGACAAAAAAGCAAAAACATTGAAGATCTTTGTAAAGAGGCTCTTAAATGTTCCCTTTAGAGAGACCCTGTCACTAACTGAAAATCGCCGGTAACAGTACAGAAAGATCAAGTATTTTAAATGCTGACTTGCAGTGTTTTTTTGTATTCACTTGCAAATGTGCCTCTGAACTTGCTAGAAAATGTGACTACCATTCTGTGTCTTCCCCCATAGTAAACTTGCTATAGGGGGAGAGTGCAGACCCGCTCCCGAGCAAGGCCGGGACAAGGGGTGGGCAGTGTGGTATCATGTGAGGTGGGGGGCTCCACAAGGAGAGTAAGGGGGAGTGATTTGTGTTGGGAGGGGGAATTTGGGAGGCAGCAGGGGGTAAGAATTGTTCTAGGAGTGGAAATCTGATGGGTGGTGCTTTTGTGGGAAGAGGATTTGTGCTAGGAGGGAGGATTTGGGGGGGGGGGGTTGTGCTAGAAGAGGATATGGTAGAGGGGGGAGGGATTTGTGCTAGGAGGGGAGATTTTTTTAGGGTAAGGGGGGATTTGTGTGATTAGGTTTGTTTGGGGGGGGGGTTGGTGCTGGGTTGGTGGGGGGGATTTGGAGTGGGGGGAGAGGATGTGTATTCGGAGGGGAAGTTTGAGGGGTAGAGTATTTGTAGGGGATTCAAGGAGATAGGGGATTTGTGCTGGGAGGGGGGGTTTCAGCAGGGGGTGGATTTGTCCTGGGAGGAGGGGGAATTTATGCTTAGAGGTTAATCCTGCAGATTAGTGCTCAATTGTTTTGGGGGGGGGGGGGGGGGGTTTTGCTGACACATAATGCTCATACATCTTGGGGAGGGGGCACAGTTTGGTATGTTCGCCCTGGGCTCTAGATGACCTTGTCCCGGCACTGGTCTCAGATAAGTATTTAAGGAGTGGGGGAGTGGCACAGACACATGAAGGCTTTTTACCTTAATGTAGAGAATTCATGAAAGTAAAAAACCTTTTTGCCTTTTTTTTTACAACTTTAAAGTGAGATAAGTTTTCTTTGATGGCCTGCAGGTGGCGTCTGATTCTAATCCCAATTCTTTCTATTGCAGAAAATGCAGAGTTGTACCAGCAAGCTGGGGAGGAATGTCAAAACCAGGATTTCAGCCCCAGCCCTGGCAGTGACCTAGAGGACGAGGAGGAGGATGAGGAAGATGAAGAACTTTGCAGCGAAGAGAGCAGCAATTCCACCGCTTCCGGAACCATGGACAGGGATCCGGGTGTAGGGGCCCCACAGACAGAGGAACGCCTTGTGGGTCAGAATAAATCTCCTAACTCACAAGAGACTGGCAAGAACCAAGAGCTGCAGAACCAACAGCAGGCTCAGCATGGCAAGCCCAAAAGAAAACGGACAGGTTCAGACGCCAAGTCTGGTAAGCCCCGCAGAGCTCGCACCGCTTTCACCTATGAACA
This sequence comes from Lithobates septentrionalis, assembly GCA_037952835.1. Lineage (NCBI taxonomy): Eukaryota > Metazoa > Chordata > Amphibia > Anura > Ranidae > Lithobates > Lithobates septentrionalis. The sequence continues at coordinate 325,515 of JBBDGP010003348.1, forward strand.
GTTGGTGGCCCTAGAGAACAAGTTTAAGTCCACCAGGTACTTATCAGTATGCGAGAGACTAAACCTTGCCTTGTCGCTAAGCCTGACTGAGACCCAAGTGAAAATCTGGTTTCAGAACCGACGCACAAAGTGGAAGAAGCAAAACCCTGGAGCCGACACCAGTGCCCCTACAGGAGGCTCCAACCATGGGGGAGGGTCTGGAGGTATGGGTGGAGGACTGAGTCCTCTTAGTCATTCCCCCCCAATGGGCAATCCATTAAGCATACATGGACACCCTGGCTATCCAACCCATGCACCCAGTGGGCTCATGTGTACAGCTCAAATACCCTTCCTTTCAGGGCCAGCTGCAGTCCTCTCACCATTTGTTTTGAGCTCCCAGTCTTATGGGGCTCCAGCATTTTATGCCCCTCACTTATAAAAGGACCCTAACTGACTGCATTCTGTGTGATTACTGTACAGAGCTGAAAAAACTTTCACAAGGGTGCAAATGCCCATGAGGGCAAAGACCCTCCTCCTAGAAATAGTGCACCTCTTTAAACCTGAAAGACTTCCATCATGGTGCAGATGCTCAGTAGTGACTAGGACCAACCCTAGAGCAGCCATGCATCCTAAATGTACCTAACCTGCTATGATGTCACAAGAAGCCCTGAGTTCCTAGCTAGATAAAAGCCCATGATGTAACTTTGAAGGTTCTTGGCCTCAAATATATCTTTTTTCATCTGTGCATTCACTTTCTGATGAAACTGTAAATTTCTGAAGCCACTCTTGCAAAAAAATCAAATTCAAATCAAATTGGGAGCACTTTAATTCTTGCCCATCTACTTTTAACGCATGATTTTCCTTATGGGGAGAGCGTAGATGTTGCCTAGAAATTGTACAGAAAATCCTAAATTGATATTTTGTTTCTCAATGAGTTCTAATTTTAGTTTATTTTTTGATGCAACAATGATGAAGTCATTGACTCAAAAGCACTTGATTCATACAAATTCAGAAGGTTTTGATAGCCACCATATCTGTACATTATTTGGACCTTATTAAGACATTAAATTGAAGGTCTTTGCATTGCATTACTTATTCGCCTCCTATTCAACTGAATGGGATTCACCACTGCAATCAACAGATATGTAATTAATACTTTCCTTACAGTTCGGGGATCTTTTTCATATAAAACCAGAAATAAATAAAAAGAAAAATCTGTGTCCTTTTTCCTCTCAGGGTGAATAGGAATTTAGAACCTGTGACTTAATATACATTGTTGGAACAAACAATGGATCTTCTTTTCGTGATTTCACGATATACACAATTGTATTGTATGATTTATCCATGAAAAAAATTGTAATTAAACAATGTAAATAATGAGTCGTCTCTGGCCTGGGGGCGGGGTGGTGGTTTGGCTGCCCCTGGCGGCGAGGGGGTTTAAAGTCACATTGATGAGGTCTGCTACAGTTTTATTGTACTTGATTATTCTACATATTGGTGTATATAAGTTATTATGTTGATGAGGTTTAATTTTATATATTTAATGTATGATGATAGGGCGTTAATATAGAGACTATTTCAAGCACTTTGCTGACAAATTTAAACATTGAACAATAAATAGTAAAAGAAAACTGTCTGTCTGGGTGTGTTTTATCAATTTATTTCTGCTTCATTACATAATAAGAGGTTTTAATGCAGATATTCAAAAGGCATGGAATAAAATATATGTATTAGAAAAGTATGGAAATATAACATTCATTTGTTTTGTCAATATTTATTCATTCAAATTCATTAATGACCTGTGAAGGGATTCATTTTGTGCTTTGTGGATTAAATGGATAATGGATGGATGGATGGACAATGGTTTGGATGGATGGATGAATGGATGGATTGGATGGATGAATAAATAGATAACTGATGGATTGGATGGATGGAGGGATGGATGGAAGGATGGATGCACGGATGGATAAGTATATAACTGATGGATATACATATAGTAGAGCCACAAAACAGGACTTTAAATATGCCTTTGAGTACTCAGACCACATCAAATTTAAATAAAAAAATGTACAAAAACTTTATTAAATTACACATTAAAAATACATATAAACATCACTGTATATATATCATATGGCATACAGTATCAAGTACAGACATAAATCTGATATGTAGCTTAAATTCAGTTGATCAATGATTTTGCCGTATATTGGTCTACGCGTTTCATGGGAGCCCCCCCCTTCTTCAGGACCACGGAAATCATGTGCAATATATAGCTCTAACTGCAAGGGTAGACAATGGAAACCATGGATAGTGTATGCCATATAAAGGAGATTAAGCAAAAGAAAGATCTCCAAGTGGGAATGTGCCTACCAGGCCATGGGACACTACCTTTTACATTCTGAGAAGACGCTCCTTTGACTGACCTCCCTGAGTAGGGGATGTTTGATGGAAGATGAGGACTGCCTGAATGTACCATTCATATGTGGGGTTCTCTGGCTTCTGTCTCCCACTGTTTCATCCATGTATATTAATATTGGAGACTCAATATATTACCTTGCCCACATTGTTGAATCCATCAACCCACCCATAGGGATTTTGGTGATTCCCATGGGTCGGTAAGCACATTCCCAATTGGAGATCTTTCTTTTAATTAATCTCTTATATATGGCTTACACTATCCGTGGTTTCCAGCTTCTACCCTTGCAGTTAAAGCTACATATTGCACATGATTCCTGTGCTCCTGAAGAAGCGGGGGCTCCCGTGAAACACATAGGCAAATATTCAGCAAAATCATTGATCAACTGAATTTATGCTATATATCAGCTCTATGTCTGTACTCGATACTGTATGGTGTATATAGATTATATATATATAAAATGACGTTTATATGTCTTTTTAATGTGTAACTTAAAGCGGAGTTCCACACAAAAATGGAACTTCCGCTTTTCGGAACCCTCCCCCCCTCCGGTGTCACTTTTGGCACCTTTCAGGGGGGAGGGGGGTGCAGATACCTGTCTAAGACAGGTATTTGCATCCACTTCCGGCATAGACTCCCACGGGAGTCTATGCCTCTTCCTGTCCCTCCGCGCTATCTCCTGGGAAACACACAGGTCCCAGGAGATAGCGGGGACCAGTTACGATGCGCAGCACGACTTGCACATGCGCAGTAGGGAACCGGTAAGTGAAGCCGCAACGCTTCACTTCCTGATTCCCTCACCGAGAATCGAGCGGGTTATCGGCGTCGGCTGCCGACATCGCTGGACCCTGGGACAGGTAATGGCCATTTACTAAAAGCCAGCAGCTGCAGTATTTGTAGCTGCTGGCTTTCAATATTTTTTTTTTAGGTGGATTTAGGTGGACTCCCTCTTTAATAAAGATTTTTGTATACCGTATATACTCGAGTATAAGTCGAATTTTTCAGCCCATTTTTTTGTGCTGAAAGTGCCCCCCTCGACTTATACTCGAGTCAAGCACTTTTCTGCAGGAAAAAATTTCATTTTCCTAACCGAATTTGGGGCCCCGTATCTCAGGGCCACTTGGTGCTAGGAAACCCAAATTTGGTGTGCAAACCCAGTGGAACTGGTACCACAACATATCCAAAGATGGAGTTCCTAGCACTAAGTGGCCCCGAGATACGGGGCCCCAAAATCGGTTCGGAAAATGTCATTCTCTGCTGCAGAAAAGTGCTTGACATTTTCTGAACCGACTTTGGGGCCCCTTATCTCAGAGACACTTAGTGCTAGGAACCCCAAGTTTGGTATGCAAACCCAGTGGTACTGGTACCATAACATATCCAAAGATGGAGTTCTTAGCACCAAGTGGCCCCAAGATACGGGGCCCCAAATCCGGTTCGGAAAATGTCATTCTCTGCTATAGAAAAGTGCTTGACATTTTCTGAACCGATATTTGGGGCCCTGTATCTCGGGGCCACTTGGTGCTAGAAACCCCAGCTTTGGATATTTTATGGTGCTAGTTCCACTGGGTGTGCACACCAAATTTGGGGTTCTTAGCTCTAAGTGGCCCCAAGATACGGGGCCCCAAATTCGGTCAACTGTATCCATCTGCAGCAATGTCATTTTGGGGCCCTTTGGGTTCAGAGACCCCAAATTTTGGCTGCAGCTAGGGGGCATCTAGAAACCCTTAACTACCGAGTTTGAAGTTCAGGGGACCTATGGCTGCAAATGGGCACAGTGAGGCATGCAAATGGGCACAGTGAGGCTGCAAATGGGCATTGTTGACCCTCTTTTCCACTTACAGTAGCTGTGCATTTCTCACCCTCGTCTTATACTCGGGTCACTAAGTTTTTCCCATTTTTTTGTGGTAAATTAGGGCCTCGACTTATACTCGGAACGACTTATACTCGAGTATATACGGTATTTTTTGTACAAATTTGATGTGGTCTGAGTTCTCAAAGGTATACTTAAAGTCCTGTTTTGTGGCTCTATTATATGTATATTCTTGGATTGGGATGATGCCAATGAGAACATAAATAACATTTATAAATGGCATCCCACCCCAGATTTCTAAAATAGTATGTAGATAACTGATAGATTGGATGGATAGATCGATGGATGGATAAAGAGATAAATGATACATTGTACAGATTGGTGCTAGACTAAAAAACAGATACATAAACAGCAATCTATGTGGTCCATGTGTTGTTGCCACTCTGTGCAGTGCAGAGGACAGTGTCTCAGTGGCCTCTGTAGTAGTAGTCATTGTATAACGGTATCATCAGTTAAGCGAATAGGAATCAAAGTGGTTTGGTGGTCACACCGGCCGTGCTCACTTGGTGGCCACTTTGGTGGTGACAGCTGGCACTCGAAGGCATAGCGATTTGGGCAGCAGTCAAAGCTGCAGCAGTATGGCTGATGGGGCAAGTGCCCCTGTGGTTACTGCAGCTATGTAGAAGTGGGCATATCAACAGTACAGTTGATAGGATAATCAGTGGTTTAGTGACCATACAGACATGCAGTAGATATTAAGTGGGATATTAAATGACATTTCACAGCAACTGTTAACAGATAAGTTGGTGAGTAATTATGAATACATTATAGAATAGCTCAGTAGTCACAGCAGCCCAGTATATAGGGTAGTGAATAACTCAGTGGTCACAACACACTAGTATATAGGGTAATAAGTAGCAAAGTAATCACAGCAGCCCAGTATATAGGGTAATAAGTAGGTAGCTCAGTGATCACAGGAGCCCAGTATATAAGGTAGTGAGTAGCTCAGTGGTCACAGTAGTACAGCATAAGGTAGTAAGCAGCTCAGTGATTACAACAGCCTAGTATATAGGGTAGTAAGTAGCTCAGTGGTCAAAACAGTCCAGTCTATAAGGTAGTGTGTAGCTCAGTGGTGACAGCAGCCAAGTATATAGGGTAGTGCATAGCTCAGTGGTCACAGCAGCCCATTATATAGGATAGGATAGTGAGTGAGTAGCTCAGTGGTCACAGCTAGTTACACATAGTTAGTCTGGTTGAAAAAAGACACAAAGTCCACCCGGTTCAACTAATAAAAAGGGGAAAACAAAACAAAAAATGTTTTTACAATCCCATATACACAATCCTATACCCACAGGTGATCCAGTGGAAGGCAACAAGCTCCAGCAAAGCATGATCCAATTTGCTTCAGCAGGGGAAAAAAAATTCCTTCCTGATCCCTCAAGAGGCAATCAGATGATCCCTGGACTCGGTATATATGGTAGTGAGTAGCTCAGTGGTCAGCGAAGCCCAATATAATGTGTAGTGAGTACCTAAGTGGTAACAGCAGCCCAATATATAGGATAGTGAGTAGCTCAGTGGTCAGCGAAGCCCAGTATAATATGTAGTGAGTACCTAAGTGGTAACAGCAGCCCAATATATAGGATAGTGAGTAGCTCAGTTGGCACAGCACACCATAGGTTAATGAGCGAGTAGCTCAGTGGTCACCACTAGGGATGAGCCGAACACCCCCTGGTTCGGTTCGCAGCAGAACATGCGAACAGGCAAAAAATTTGCCTTACCGTTAAAGTCTATAGGACGCGAATGTGAAACATCAAAAGTGCTCATTTTAAAGGCTTATATGCAAGTTATTGCCATAAAAAAGTATGGGGACCCGGGTCCTGCCCCAGGGAACATGTATCAATGCAAACATTTTTTTTTTTAAATGGCCGTTTTTTCGGGAGCAGTGATTTTAATAATGCTTAAACTGAAACAATAAAAATGAAATATTCCTTTAAATATCGTGCCTGAGGGGTGTCCTTAGTATGCCTGTAAGGTAGTGGATTTTTCCCACGTTTATAACAGTGCCACAGCAAAATTACATTTCTAAAGGAAAAAAAGACCGTTCAGGTCTGGTATGGATATTAAGGGGAGCCCCGCACCAAAATTTAAAAAAAATGGTGTGAGGGGCCCCCTGGCACTATATACTGTGAACAGCAGTATATATACTATACGGCCTGCCCTATACTGTATACTCTGCAGAAAATTGGGCCTTAGGTGCTGGTGGTACCAGAACACTGTAAGCCCTCACAGTTACTCTTGTTGGGCACAGGAACGGGCCCTGCTGTGAAATATTATTTCAAGAATTGTAATTACATGCCCCCGTTAAACAGGGGCAGACAAATTGGGCCTTGGGTGGTGGTGGTGCCACAACACTGTAACCCCTCACAGATACTCGTGTTGGGCACAGGAATGGGCCCTGCTGTGAAACATGACTGCCAGTTTCTTGTCCTTCTTGGGCACCCCCTCTCTCTAGGCTCACGTTACGCCCTTCCTCAACCTGAGAACCAACATCGGAGTCTTCAAATCGCTGCGCATACTCCAGCAGCATATAACTGACACTGTCATTGAATAATTCGGGGGACTCCTCTGTGAATGATGGTGGGGCGATGGAAGGAGTGACTGTGGACAAGGAGCCAGTGGAATAGGCTGCTTTGGCAGCTGCGTTGGAAGACAAACTACTCTGAGCCTGGGTGACAGAGGATGAGGAGGATGAGGACGGCTTTGTTAATCATTCCACCAACTCTTCTGCATGTTGTGGCTCAATAACATAGCCAGCAGCAGCAAAAAAGGACAAGCATGTCCCACGGCCACCTGCAGGATGCACCATGTCCATGACCACCACTGTTGACTGTAGGCACAGAGGCTGCTTTCCCTCTTTTAGTGGCCTTTGAGTTTCTGCCTTCCCCTTTAGGGATGAGCCGAACACCCCCCGGTTCGGTTCGCACCAGAACCCGCGAACGGACCGCAAGTTCGCACGAACGTTAGAACCCCATTGACGTCTATGGGACTCGAACGTTCGAAATCAAAAGTGTTCATTTTAAAGGCTAATTTGCATGGTATTGTCCTAAAAAGGGTTTGGGGACCCGGGTCCTACCCCAGGGGACATGTATCAATGCAAAAAAAACTTTTAAAAACGGCCGTTTTTTCGGGAGCAGTGATTTTAATGATGCTTAAAGTAAAAAAAAAAAAGTGAAATATTCCTTTAAATATCGTACCTGGGGGGTGTCTATAGTATGCCTGTAAAGTGACGCGTGTTTCCCATGTTTAGAACAGTCCCTGCACCAAATGTCATTTTTAAAGGAAAAAATCTCATTTAAAACTGCTTGCGGGTTTAATGTCATGTCGGGTCATGGCAATATGGATGAAAATCAGTGAGACAAACGGTGGATCAAGAAGGGTTGCCATTACCAGGCCCTTTGGGTCTTGTATGGATATTAAGGGGAACCCCGCACCCAAATTAAAATAAGGAAAGGTCCCTATATACTCTGAACAGCAGTATACAGGCGGTGCAAACAAGACAGGGACTGTAGGTTTGTTGTTAAGTAGAATCTGTTTGTAATTTTGAACATTTTTAACTTGTTTAGCTCCAGCCAAAAAATCTTTTCTAAGCTTTTTGGAAAACATAGGGAAGGGTTATCACCCCTGTGACATTTGTTTTGCGTCTTTCCTCCTCTTCAGAAGATTTCACCTCACTTTTTTGTCCCAATGAAAAATGTTTTTTGAAAATTTGGGTTTTTTTGTGGAACAAGGATTGGAAAGCATCAGTGGAAAGGAGAAATTGTTCTCCCATATTAACTCTTACAGGAGAGAATTTCCCTTCCTAGGGGTAGATTTCATCTCACTTCCTGTTGTCTCCTTCCGTTTGCAAGTAGGAGTCGTTTGTAAGTTAGATGTTTGAAAGTAGGGTCCTGCCCTATATACTCAGCAGAAATTTGGGCCTTAGGTGTTGCTGTGGCCACAACACTGTAAGCCCTCACAGGGCCCTGCTGTGAAATATTAGATCAAGAATTGTAATTACATGCCCCTGTTGAACAGGAGCTGAAAAATTAGGCCTTAGGCACTGGTGCTGGTGCCACAACACTGCAACCCCTCACAGACACTCTAGTTGGAACGCAGGAACGAGCCCTGCTGCAAAGTATTGCATCAAAAATTGTAATTACACGCCCCTGTTAGACAGGGGCAGAAAAATTGGGCCTTAGGCACTGGTGCTGGTGCCACAACACTGCAACCCCTCACAGACACTCTAGTTGGAATGCAGGAACGAGCCCTGCTGCAAAGTATTACATCAAAAATTGTAATTACACGCCCCTGTTAGACAGGGGCAGAAAAATTGGGCCTTAGGCACTGGTGCTGGTGCCACAACACTGCAACCCCTCACAGACACTCTAGTTGGAATGCAGGAACGAGCCCTGCTGCAAAGTATTACATCAAAAATTGTAATTACACGCCCCTGTTAAACAGGGGCTGAAAAATTGTGCCTTAGGCACTGGTGGTGGCGCCCAGAACCAAAAATGTTCTTACAAGCTATCAGCGTGATGATTGAGGAGGAAGAGGATAATTACTCAGGGATAGTCACTCAGCATCAGCATAGGCAGTCTTTGAAGGGATCTGAGATTTCAAAAAAAATTATTCGGTTACATCTGCATCAGGTGCTTGGTAGCTGGTGGTGATCCAAGACTGATTCATTTTTATGAAGGTCAGCCGATCGACCGAGTCGGTGGACAGACGCACCCTGTGATCGGTTACCACGCCTCCAGCAGCACTGAATGTGCGTTCCGAAAGAACGCTGGATGCAGGACAGGCCAGTAGCTCAATTGCATACTGTGCAAGCTCTGGCCAGTGATCCATCCTCAAGACCCAGTAACCCAGAGGATTTTCGGTGGGAAAGGTGTCCAAGTCTGATCTTGCCCCTAGGTATTCCTGCACCATGTAAAACAGACGCTGGCGATGGTTGCTGGAACCGATCATACCTTGGGGCTGCGGACCAAAAAATTGTCTGAACGCATCGGTCAGACGGCCACCTTCTCCACCGCTCCTTCTTTGACTGACCGAAGCCTCAGCAACACGTTGTCCAGAAACAGGAGTTTGTAACCTCCCAGTCTCTGGGAACGCGTTGCACAGACCTTTCTGCAAGGCCTCCCGAAGATGTTTCATCCTCTGCTCCCTCTGCGATGGCAAGATAAGGTCCGCAACCTTACCCTTGTAACGTGGATCAAGGAGGGTTGCCAGCCAGTATTGGTCCTTCTCCTTGATACCACGAATACGAGGATCCTTACGCAGGCTTTGCAGGATCAGGGAGGCCATGCAGCGTAGGTTTGCTGAGGCATTCGGTCCGGAGTCCTCTGGGTCACTAAGGACAACAACGTCCGCAGCCACCTCCTCCCAGCCACGTACAAGTCCATGTGTTCCTTGGGACTGATCCCTTAAAGACTGCTGATGCTGAGTGCCAGGCTCCACCTCCATACTGACACAATCTTCCTCCTCCTCCTCCTCCTCGTCCTCTTCCTGTGTGATCGGCGGGCACGCAGGAACACTGTCTGGATAAAGGGGGCCTTGAGAGCTAAGGAAGTCCTCCTCTTCCTGCCTCTGTTCTGCCTCAAGTGCCCTGTCCATTATTCCACGCAGCGTGTGCTCCAACAGGTGGACAAGGGGGACAGTGTCACTGATGCATGCACTGTCAGTGCTCACCATCCTCGTGGCCTCCTCGAATGGTGACAGGACAGTGCATGCATCCCTGATCATGGCCCACTGGCGTGGGGAAAAAAAACCAAGGTCCCCTGACCCTGTCCTGGTGCCATAGTCGCACAGGTACTCATTTATGGCCCTCTGCTGCGTGTGCAGCCGCTGCAGCATGGCCAATGTCGAGTTCCACCTGGTGGGCATGTCACAGATTAGGCGGTTCTTGGGCAGGTTAAACTCCTTTTGGAGGTCCGTCAGCCGAGCACTGGCATTATATGACCGGCGGAAATGCACACAGACTTTCCTGGCCTGCCTCAGGACATCCTGTAAGCCCGGGTACCTGCCCAAGAACCGCTGCACCACCAAGTTAAGGACGTGAGCCAAACAGGGCACATGGGTCAGTTGTCCCTGTCGGAGGGCAGAGAGGAGGTTGGTGCCATTGTCGCAAACCACCATTCCTGCCTTAAGTTGGCGTGGCGTCAACCACCTCTGAACCTGCCCCTGCAGAGCTGACAGAACCTCTGCCCCAGTGTGGCTCCTGTCCCCCAAGCACACCAGCTCAAGCACCGCATGGCATCTTTTGGCCTGCGTACTTGCGTAGCCCCTTGAACGCCTACGGAGCACCGCTGGTTCCGAGGAAGAGGCCATGGAGGAAGAAGAAGAGGAGGGGGTGGAGGAGAGAGGTGTGTCACAATCAGCATTTTGGAGGCGTGGTGGCGGAACAACCTCCAACACTACTGCACCTTGTCCTGCATCCTTCCCAGCTGCCAGCAGAGTCACCCAATGCGCCGTGAAACTTAAGTAACGTCCCTGTCCATGCCTGCTGGACCATGAGTCAGCGGTAATATGCACCTTACCGCTGACCGCCCTGTCCAGCGAGGCATGGACATTGCCTTCCACATGCCGGTAGAGAGCTGGAATCGCCTTCCGTGAGAAAAAGTGGCGTTTGGGTACCTGCCACTGAGGAACCGCACATTCCACAAACTCACGGAAGGGGGCAGAGTCTACCAACTGAAAAGGCAGCAGTTGAAGTGCTAGCAATTTTGCCAAACTAGCATTCAACCGCTGGGCATGTGGATGGCTGGGAGCAAACTTCTTTCGGCGGTGCAGCAGCTGGGGCAGGGAAATTTGCCTGGTACAATCTGGCGTCGGTGTACCAAAAGCAGATTGCCCACAAGTACTTGGCTGTGACACACCTAATTCTACACCTTCATTCCTCTCACTGCAGGTCTCAGAGAGGACTGAAGGTCTAGTGGGGTTGGAAATCTCAGCTGATGAGGAGCAAGGAGAGATCCTCTTTGTTCTTTGGTGTGGGTCTTTTAGATACGCTTGCCAACGAACTGCATGGCAGGTCAACATATGTCTGGTCAAGCATGTGGTACCCAAGCGGGAGATGTTTTGGCCACGCGAGATACGCTTGAGACATATGTTGCAAATAGCAGCGGTGCGATCTGATGCACTCGTCTCAAAAAAGGCCCACACCAAAGAACTTTTTGAATAACGCGCAGAGACTGCAGCGCCCTGCACATGTGGAGCTTTGGGGTGTGATGCAGTCAATGTGCTGCCCTTAGGCTGGCCCCTGGAGGGCATCCTGCCTCGTTGGTGATGTGCCGCCTCCTCCTCCTCCTCCTCCTCCTCCTCCTCTCTCCTATCAGGCACCCACGTTGAGTCAGTGACCTCATCATCCCCTCCCTCCTCATCACTGGAGCAAACCTGGCAGTATGCTGCAGCAGGGGGAGCATGACTGCCAGATTGCTGTCCTTCTTGGGCACCCCCTCTGTCCGTGCTCATGTTACTGCCTTCATCGAGCTCAGTATCATCATCAGAGCCTTCCAAACGCTGGGCATCCTCCTGGAGCATGTACCCAACACTGTGGTCAAACAGTTCGAGGGAATCCTCATGAGGACATGGTGGAGCTAGGGAAGGAGTCACTGATGACATTGAGCTGAGGGAAGAGGCCGCTGCTTTGCCAGACAAAGCACCCTGGGCATGGGTGAGAGAGGATGAGGAGGATGAGGACGGCTTGGTCATCCACTCGACCAAGTTTTCCGCATGTTGCGGCTCAACACGGCCAGCTGCCGAAAAAAAGGCCAAGCGTGTCCCATGGCCACGTGCTGATGAGGATGCACCGTCTCCACGACCAGCACTAGACACAGAGCCTGCTTGCCCTCTCTTATTGGCTTGTGACTGTCTGCCTCTCCTTCTTGGCCTTCCAGACATACTAATGGCCTGTAGCTGCACTAAGCTGGGATAGAACACCTGTAATTTTCTTCAGGTAGCTTTATATACTGTAACCAGACAAGCCTGCCTGTCAGTAGGAAGATAACAGGAACGGATCTAGCTGAACACTGTGAGCAGGACGCACTGCACTAAATGTAAATAGTCTAGCTGCCTGACCGTGGTACTAATAGGATCAAATAGAACACCTGTAATTTTCTTCAGGTAGCTTTATATACTGTAACCAGACAAGCCTGCCTGTCAGTAGGAAGATAACAGGAACGGATCTAGCTGAACACTGTGAGCAGGACGCACTGCACTAAATGTAAATAGTCTAGCTGCCTGACCGTGGTACTAATAGGATCAAATAGAACACCTGTAATTTTCTTAAGGTAGCTTTATATACTGTAACCAGACAAGCCTGCCTGTCAGTAGGAAGATAACAGGAACGGATCTAGCTGAACACTGTGAGCAGGACACACTGTACTAAATGTAAATAGTCTAGCTGCCTGACCGTGGTACTAATAGGATCAAAAAGAACACCTGTAATTTTCTTAAGGTAGCTTTATATACTGTAACCAGACAAGCCTGCCTGTCAGTAGGAAGATAACAGGAACGGATCTAGCTGAACACTGTGAGCAGGACACACTGTACTAAATGTAAATAGTCTAGCTGCCTGACCGTGGTACTAATAGGATCAAAAAGAACACCTGTAATTTTCTTAAGGTAGCTATATATACTGTAACCAGACAAGCCTGCCTGTCAGTAGGAAGATAACAGGAACGGATCTAGCTGAACACTGTGAGCAGGACACACTGTACTAAATGTAAATAGTCTAGCTGCCTGACCGTGGTACTAATAGGATCAAAAAGAACACCTGTAATTTTCTTAAGGTAGCTATATATACTGTAACCAGACAAGCCTGCCTGTCAGTAGGAAGATAACAGGAACGGATCTAGCTGAACACTGTGAGCAGGACACACTGTACTAAATGTAAATAGTCTAGCTGCCTGACCGTGGTACTAATAGGATCAAAAAGAACACCTGTAATTTTCTTAAGGTAGCTATATATACTGTAACCAGACAAGCCTGCCTGTCAGTAGGAAGATAACAGGAACGGATCTAGCTGAACACTGTGAGCAGGACGCACTGCACTAAATGTAAATAGTCTAGCTGCCTGACCGTGGTACTAATAGGATCAAATAGAACACCTGTAATTTTCTTAAGGTAGCTATATATACTGTAACCAGACAAGCCTGCCTGTCAGTAGGAAGATAACAGGAACGGATCTAGCTGAACACTGTGAGCAGGACACACTGTACTAAATGTAAATAGTCTAGCTGCCTGACCGTGGTACTAATAGGATCAAATAGAACACCTGTAATTTTCTTCAGGTAGCTTTATATACTGTAACCAGACAAGCCTGCCTGTCAGTAGGAAGATAACAGGAACGGATCTAGCTGAACACTGTGAGCAGGACGCACTGCACTAAATGTAAATAGTCTAGCTGCCTGACCGTGGTACTAATAGGATCAAATAGAACACCTGTAATTTTCTTAAGGTAGCTATATATACTGTAACCAGACAAGCCTGCCTGTCAGTAGGAAGATAACAGGAACGGATCTAGCTGAACACTGTGAGCAGGACGTACTGCACTAAATGTATATAGCAGGAACGGATCTAGCTGAACACTGTGAGCAGGACGCACTGCACTGAATGTAAATAGCAGGAACGGATCTAGCTGAACACTGTGAGCAGGACGCACTGCACTGAATGTAAATAGCAGGAACGGATCTAGCTGAACACTGTGAGCAGGACGCACTGCACTAAATGTAAATACCAGGAACGGATCTAGCTGAACACTGTGAGCAGGACGCACTGCACTGAATGTAAATAGCAGGAACGGATCTAGCTGAACACTGTGAGCAGGACGCACTGCACTAAATGTAAATACCAGGAACGGATCTAGCTGAACACTGTGAGCAGGACGCACTGCACTGAATGTAAATAGCAGGAACGGATCTAGCTGAACACTGTGAGCAGGACGCACTGCACTAAATGTAAATAGCAGGAACGGATCTAGCTGAACACTGTGAGCAGGACGCACTGCATTAAATGTAAATAGTCTAGATAGAAGATAACAGGAACGGATCTAGCTAAACTGAATACAGTGTATATATATATATGCAACACCTGGGATGCATATATATACACAATACACTGTAAGTGCAGCTAACTGACTGACTGTTCTGCCTAATCTATCTAACTCAAATCAAATGACACTGTCTCTCTCTCTCTCTATCTCTCAGCACACCGGAACACACACTACACAGGGCCGCCGTGCAGGCGGCCTTATATAGTGTGGGGTGTGTACTAAATCCCCTGAGCCATAATTGGCCAAAGCCACCCTGGCTTTGGCCAATTACAGCTCTCTCTACTGACGGCGCTGTGATTGGCCAAGCATGCGGGTCATAGTGCATGCTTGGCCAATCATCAGCCAGCAATGCACTGCGATGCCGCAGTGAATTATGGGCCGTGACGCGCCACACGAATTTGGCGCGAACGGCCCATATCGTTCGCAATTCGGCGAACGACCGAACAGCCGATGTTCGAGTCGAACATGGGTTCGACTCGAACACGAAGCTCATCCCTATTCCCCTTGGTGTCCTTCCGGTCATGATGTATTTTTTGTTTTGCAACACCACACTACACTGCATTGTATACTGTGTACACCACCAGAAGTGTAGTAGAAACTGTACACACTGTATTAGATACTGTGTACACTGCCTGAAGTGTATTAGAAACAGAACACCACCAAATGCACTGTAGATATAGGCTACACTGGATGCAGAGTATATATATATATATATATATCAAATACACTACCACTAACTGAATAACCTGCCTGCCTAATCTAACTCAAGCTATCTCTCTGTCCATGCCAACAACACTACACACGTCCGCTCTGTAAGCAGCCTTATAAAGTGTGGGGTGTGGACTTAGTCCCCCTGAGTCATGATTGGTCAAAGGCACCCTGCCTTTGGCCAATTATGGCTCTCTCAGCAGAGCACGCTGTGACTGGCCAAAGCATGCAGGTCAGGTAATCTGCGATCTCACAGTGCATAATGGGACATTCTGTGGCGCTCAAATTTTCCGCGAACGCCCCATATGTTCGGTTCGTTTTAGAACAAACGTACACCCGATGTTCGAGTTGAATTTACGTTCGACTCGAACCGTGGGCTCATTCCTAGTCACCACAGTCCTGGATATAGGGTAATAAGTAGCTCCGTTGTTAAAGCAGCCCAGTATATAAGATAGTGAGTTGCTCATCAGTCACAGCAACCAAGCATATAGGGTAGTAAGCAGCTCAGTGGGCACTGAAGCACAGTATATAGGGTAGTTAGTAGCTCAGTGGTCACAGTACACTGGTATACAGTATAGGGTAATGGGTGAGTTGCTCAGCGGTCATCACAGTTCAGTTTATAGGATAGTGAGTAACTCAGTAGTTACAGAAGTCCAGTATACAGGATAGTGAGCAGCTAATTAGTCACAGTAGCCCAGTTTAAAAAGTAGTGAATAGCTCAGAGTAGCTCATTATCATGGTAGCCTAATATATATTAGGGAGTAGTGAGTAGCTCAGTGGGCACACAGCTCATTATGTATAGTACTAAGTAGCACAGTGGTCACAGCAGCCCAGTTTATAGGGTAGTGAGTAGCTCAGTAGTCGCTGTGGCCCAATAAATGAAGTAGTGAACAGCTCAGTATATACAGTAGTGCCTAGCACAGTGGTTAGAGCAGCCCAGTATAAAGAGCAGTGAGTAGCCCACTATATAGGGTAGTTGGTAGCTCAGGAGTAGGTTCATTGGATAGAAAGTGGTTACCATGTACAATATCTGAGTAGTGGCAGCATTGTACCATGCAGCACCTCAGCCTATGCAGCCACTATGTGTCAGTATTCAGTGATATCTCTCTAATCCCATTAGCTCATTCCTCTTGTTGGCTTTCTTGAGTGAGCATTTTTGACAGCCTTTTCTTCTGCTGCTGACATGTGAAGCGTGAGCAAGTTATAATTGGTGACAGGGAAATGACATTGATGTCTGCTGATGGAAATGGCAAGAGGAGATGGCAGAGATAGCAGAGAAAATCAGGAGAACTGTGCACAGTGTCCACTAGAGGGCGCTCTAATAAACATTTATGTCTATGGATACATTGTAACATTTCTTTCTATGGATATATGTTGCCATATTTTTATGTGGATATATATTGTAACATTCTGCCTGAAAGAAAAGACAGACCTGAGCAATATATTATAAAACTTTGGGGTTTATTTATCATAGGCAAATCCACTGTGCACTGCAAGTGCATTTGGAAGTGTAGTTGCTGTAGATCTGAGGGGGACATGCAAGTAAAAAAGAAAATACCACATTTTTCCTTTCACATGATTGGATCATAGAAGTCGGCAGAGCTTCCCCTAATATCAGACCTTCCCCTCATATCTACAGCGACTGCACTTCCAAGTTCACTTGTAGTGCACAATGGATTTAACAATAGTAAATCAACCCCACTGTCTACCTCCTGCTACTTCTACAGGACAACCAGCACTAGGACAATTAGGCTCATTTCACAAATACCCATTATGGGAACGCACACAAAATCCTGCAACATACAAAAACGCGCAGCCCTGTTGCAGATGTATGGGGGTGCCATGCATTCTTCATGGCACCCCCATGCATCTAGCAACATGTGCACATTCACATGGCAAAATGCATGGTAACCACATGTTTTGATGTGGTTCGATTGTTCATAAGGGTCATGCACTTTGTTAGTGCATTTTTTACCAATAGGTCAGCCTATTGAAATCAGAGGGCTGCCCTAAATGTGACGCACGGAGACGCGCAAAAACGTGCACACACTCCGTCATATCTGCGCACAGGTGTAAATAGAGTCTTATAGAACTTGATCTGAAGGTTCCACCATAGATGGAGTACCTGCACTGAAGGTGCCTTGCAGTTGCGATTTTCTTCCTAAGTACAGCATTTAATGTAGTAACGAGGAATGCAGGCAGCAAGACAAACTCAAAATTTATACTCTAAAGAAACCTGCGCTGGAGGAGCACCGTGCATACCTCCCAACTTTTTGAGATGGGAATGAGGGACACCTATCAGCAAACGTATGCAGGCATAGGACACACCCCTTGCCATGCCCCCTTAAAGGAGAATTGTAAAAAAAACAAGATTGGTTTAACTCACAAGTGCTTTTTTTTACCACTACTATTCTTTTATATTGGCTTTTGGAATTTACAAATGCAGCAATTTACAAATAAGATGAAAGGTTTAGTGCTGGAAAACACTTTTTGATAGTTAAAAAGTGAATTTTATATACATCTATGTAGGTCAGACCAAAATGAGGGACAAATAGGGAGGAATGAGGGACAGAGGGACATTAATCCAAATTAGGGACAGTCCCTCAAAATCAGGGACAGTTGAGAGCTATGATCATGAGCTGCCATTGCTGATCTTCTTAAATAAATGCTAGCTGCCTGGTTGCCTATAGCTTTCATTCTTTGCTGACCTGGACCAAGCATGCAGCACAGCTAAAGAACTGACCACAGTGTGCTCCCCTGCTGCGTGGTCGGTTTTTATTAGGAAAACAGACGGATTGGCAGGAACACCGGGGATTTCACATAAAGGAAGCAATACAAAGAGAACAGGATACTTTCTCATACAGGTAGATGGTACGGCAGGCACATATCAGTGGGCAAAACAATTATTTGACCCCCTGCAGATTTTGTAAGTTTGCCCACTTAAAAAGAAACAAAAGGTCTATAATTTTTATCATAGGTGTATTGTAAATGATAAAGACAGAATATTAAGCAAAAATCCAGAAAAAACACACGATAAAAATGCTATAAATTGAGTTTCAGTTCAGTGAGTAAAATAAGTATTTGATGCCCTACCAACCAACAATAATTCTGGCTCCCACAGACTGGCTACAGTATGTGCTCATGTGGTACACAGATTACTCCTGTCAATTTAAGAAGGTGCTCCTAACAACAACTCTTTATGTGTATAAAAGACACCTGTCCACAGAATCCCTTTCTTCCATTCAAACGTCACCATCATGGGTAAGACCAAAGAGCTGTCAAAGAACGTCAAGGACAACATTATAGCACTGCACAGGGCTGGAATGGGCTACAAGACCATCAGCAAGAAGCTTGGTGAGAAGGAGACAACTGTTGGAGCGATTATTCACAAATGGAAGAAATACAAAATAGCCATCAATCGCCCTCGGTCAGGAGCTCCATGCAACATTTCGCCTCATGGGGTAAGGACGATCATGAGAAAAGTGAGGGATCAGCCCACAACTACACAGGAGGAGATTGTGAATGATCTCAAGGCAGTTGGAACCACAGTCACCAAACAAACCATTGATAACACAATACGCAGCCATGGATTGAAATCCTGCAGTGCCCACAAGGTCCCCCTCCTCAAGAAGGCACATGTACAGGGCCATCTGAAGTTTGTCAATGAACATCTAAATAATTCAGAGAAGGGTTGGGAGAAATTTCTGTGGTCAGATGAGACCAAAATTGAGCTCTTTGGCATTAACCTGATTCACCGTGTTTGGAGGAAGAAAAAAGCATAATGTTTTCACCTCCATGCTTGACTGTAGGGATCATAGGCCTGCGCAAGGGGTGTGCCAGGTGTGCCTGGGCACACCCTAATCCTGGGGGTGGCAACCTGTCAATGGTGGGCAGGTGACAGGTAAACCACAGCCCTTCCTTGCTGACCCTCAGAACCTAGACAGGAGAGGTGGCGTGGGTGGAATTTAGTGGAACCGATCTGTATTTTCCTCCTGCAGCAGCTGAAAGTAGGTTTCTCCTCTCCCTTTTGTCAACATTCAGCTGCCACAGGAGGAAAATATAGGGGATCGGTACTAATATATGCCACCCCTCATTTCCCTGTTCCTCTTCCTTCTGTTGCCCGGGTCCCCCATGTGGTCCCCCTTCCTTCCCATTGTTTCAGGATGGAGAGCGGGGAAGAGGCCGGTAAATATGTCAAACGCATATGTGTTGGAGCTTTGGGGTGCACACCCTAATGCAATAGGCTGCGCACACCTATGGTAGGGATGATGTTCTTAGGGTCATAGTCAGCATTTTTCTTCCTCCAAACACTTTCTCCAAGTCATGTTTTGCTTGGGGATGAAATGCTTATTTTGCTCACTGAAGTGCAACTCAATTTATAACATTTGTATCGTGTTTTTTTCCAGATTTGTGGTTGATATTCTGTCTTTATCATTGGAAATACACCTATGATAAAAATTATAGACCCTTCATTTCTTTGTAAGTGGGCAAATTTACAAAATCTGCAGGGGATCAAATCATTATTTTCCCCACTGTATCAGGAATATGAAATGTTGGGTTTACATATTCTTTAATGCACTGCAAAACGCATTTGTTCTTGAGTGTTACTGTGCAAACCCACAGAAACAGGTGTACTGCAGTGCATAGGCGTTGTAACGCACCACAGTGCACAGATGATCTGTGGGGGTTATTTAAGAAAGGCAAATCCACTTTGCACTGAAAGTGCACTTGGAAGTGCAGTCGCTCTAAATCTAGGGGGTAGATCTGAAATGAGTGGAAGCGGTGCTGATTTTATCATGCAATCATGTGCAAGCTAAAATGCTGTTTTTTATTTTCTTTGCATGTCCCCCTCGGATCTACAGCGACTTTACTACCAAGTGCACTTTCAGTGCAAAGTGGATTTTCCTTTAGTAAATAACCCCTCTCGTGTTGCAGTGCATTGCATTAGGAACAACTTGGCATGCAGCATCTTAGGTGCGTTAGGCCAATTCAATATGATTGAAATATAGTTGGGCTCCTTAACGCAATGCACATAAAATGCATGATAATGCACGCTCAACATGCACTGATCTTTACTTCTGCAGGAAGCCTTTTCTAGAGACAATGACAATCATGGTGTAACACACAGAGATCACAACTTGCAAGTATTTATCTTGAACTTTTGAAAGCTTGAAAGCTGAACTCTGGGGAAAAAATGCTATTGGAGGCCATTTGCTGAGTAAAAATAAATGAAGTCTATTGATGCCTGTCCCATGTGAGGCTGCTGTTCTGTTCGTTAAAACTGTTACCTTCATTTTGCCCCCACAATGTTGTAAGGGCTGA
The DNA here is from genome assembly GCA_037952835.1 of Lithobates septentrionalis. NCBI lineage: Eukaryota > Metazoa > Chordata > Amphibia > Anura > Ranidae > Lithobates > Lithobates septentrionalis. Next base: position 345,840 of record JBBDGP010003348.1, read on the forward strand.
ATGTCTCATGCTGAGACCTAGTACTGGTGGTAGTATACGGATTATAGCAGGTTGCTCATTGTACACTTCCTCCATTCAGAAAAAGTCTTGTATCCTCCACACTGAAGGCAAGGCTTTCTGTTATTGGTGGAGGGGAGATTGTGATGTTCACTTGCTGGCTGTTATGCAGTTCCTGACTACTTTTTTATAAAGATCTTAAAGTGTAAGTAAACCCTCCTATCATTTTCAGCCAAGGAAGCTGCCATCTTTGCCTTTGTTTAATCTACAACTGCCATGATGCTTCCCATGTGATCAGTTATGACACCAGCCATTGGATGGCTTGACAGTTTGGTTGAGAGCACAACCAATGGGAGTGTTACATTTCCGGCACGTGCCGGAAATGAAACAGTTTTATGGATGGGTTTACTTCCGCTTTAAGGTAAGCTCAGACAAAGTGGTAGCTCTCTTTCTATATTCTGGCACAGCATTAAAAGCCCACGGCAAAAGCATAAAGCCCAGGGTGAACATACCAAACTGCGCCCCCCCAAGATGTATGAGCTTTGTGTGTCAGCAAAAATCCCCTTCCCACCAAAAACAATTAAGCACTAATCTGCATGCTTACACTGTAAGCATAAATTCCCCTTCCAGGACAAATCTGCTCCTTGCTGAAATCCCCCTCCCAGCACCAAACCTCTATCTCCTCGAATCCCCACAGCACAAACCCCCCTAAAATAAAATCACTTCTCCATGCACAAACCCTGTACCCCTCAGATTTCCCCTCCGAATACACATCCCCCCACTCCAAATCCCCCCACCCAGCACAATCCCCCTCCCAATCAAACATACCTGGACAAATCCCCCCTAAAAAAATCTCCCCTCCTAGTACAAATTCCCTTCTCCCTCTACCATATCACCTCCTCTAGCAGAAACCCCCCAAATCCTTCCCCCTAGCAAAAATCCTCTTCCCCCAGAAGCACCCCCATCAGATTTCCCCTCCTAGAACAATTATTATTCCCTGCTGCCTCCCAAATCCCCCCTCCCAACACAAATCACTCCTCTTCCACCACCTTGTGCAGCTTCCACCTCACATGATACGACAGTGCCCAGGGGACCCGCCCCTCCTGCCCACCGCTTGTCCCAGCCCTGCCTACTACCAGTTTGTGTGGCCCTACTACTACTTTGTCCTGCAGGGCCTGTTCCCCTTCTACTACCTCCATGTGCAGAACCTCTGCCTCTTAATGAATACCCGACTCTCACTTCAGAATCTTTTTAGGAGATGAATGGAATGCCTAGCTTTTAGGGCTCATCCACGCCAGCAAGCTGCACGGATCGCACAGCTGCTGGTTTGCATTGGGAGACCCAGTGCCGATGCACCGATCCCAGCACATTGCACTGTTTACTTTTTTTTCACAGAATTTTATTTAAATATCACAAGTGGCATTTCAGTACAGTTCTACTCATCACAGCGGCGATTAGGCGGTTCGTTTTACAACCTGTGTTCCCGAAAAAAAAGTGCAGTAATTGTTTTACAGGCACATCACATGCTGGCCACAGCAGGAAGACAGGCTGGCCAGCACCTCGCATGTAGGTGGCATGGTGTGGCAGGATATAGGTGCGGGTGCCATGGAACTGGCATGACAGCTGTATGGGCACTTTCTCTCCCCTTCTGTAAGTGATGTGGGGGCGGTGGTAGACGTGGGGAACGATAATGACTGGATATAATGTGTAAAAGGAGTAGGTCTACATTAAGAGAAGTCGTGTGTTTGATTTCTGTATTTAGGAATCCAAATGTGAGAGAGAGAAAAAGGAATTCCAATGAAAAGTATATTTTAGCACCATAGACAGCGTCACATGAGCTGTATTGTAGGTACACTTCACCAAAGCTGGCCAAAGGTGGGTAGAATTTCAAAACAAACACTCTTGAGAAAAGTCTTAGGAAAATTCATAAAAAAATTCTCAAAACATTCAAATGCCATTCAAAAGATTTGATTTGCTTTTAATATTTGATTTTTGGAACAAAAAAAAACACATTCACTGTTAAAAATTCGCTCTGATGAGAACATTCCACCCGGTTTCTTTGAAATTTCTCATCACTTCTGTGTTTAATTATCTTTTATTAAGATATTATGCACAAAAACATTCCACATCACTTCATTTCAAAACCATATATATATATATATATATATATATATATATATATATATATATATATATATATATATATATATATATATATATATACACTACCGTTCAAAAGTTTGGGGTCACCCAAACAATTTTGTGTTTTCCATGAAAAGTCACACTTATTCACCACCATACGTTGTGAAATGAATAGAAAATAGAGTCGAGACATTGACAAGGTTAGAAATAATGATTTGTATTTGAAATAACATTGTTTTTACATCAAACTTTGCTTTCATCAAAGAATCCTCCTTTTGCAGCAATTACAGCATTGCACACCTTTGGCATTCTAGCTGTTAATTTATTGAGGTAAGCTGGAGAAATTGCACCCCACGCTTCTAGAAGCAGCTCCCACAAGTTGGATTGGTTGGATGGGCACTTCTGGCGTACCATACGGTCAAGCTGCTCCCACAACAGCTCAATGGGGTTCAGATCTGGTGACTGTGCTGGCCACTCCATTACCAATAGAATACCAGCTGCCTGCTTCTGCTGTAAATAGTTCTTGCACAATTTGGAGGTGTGTTTAGGGTCATTGTCCTGTTGTAGGATGAAATTGGCTCCAATCAAGCGCTGTCCACTGGGTATGGCATGGCGTTGCAAAATGGAGCGATAGCCTTCCTTATTCAGAATCCCTTTTACCCTGTACAAAGCTCCCACCTTACCAGCACCAAAGCAACCCCAGACCATCACATTACCTCCACCATGCTTAACAGATGGCGTCAGGCATTCTTCCAGCATCTTTTCATTTGTTCTGCGTCTCACAAACGTTCTTTGTGATCCAAACACCTCAAACTTGGATTCATCCATCCACAACACTTTTTTCCAGTCTTCCTCTGTCCAATGTCTGTGTTCTTTTGCCCATCTTAATCTTTTTCTTTTATTGGCCAGTCTCAGATATGGCTTTTTCTTTGCCACTCTGCCCTGAAGCCCAAAATCCCGCAGCCGCCTCTTCACTGTAGATGTTGACACTGGTGTTTTGCGGGTACTATTTAATGAAGATGCCAGTTGGGGACCTGTGAGGCGTCTGTTTCTCAAACTAGAGACTCTAATGTGTTTATCTTCTTGCTTAGTTGTGCAACGCGGCCTCCCACTTCTTTTTCTACTCTGGTTAGAGCCTGTTTGTGCTGTCCTCTGAAGGGAGTAGTACACACCGTTGTAGGAAATCTTCAATTTCTTTGCAATTTCTCGCATGGAATAGCCTTCATTTCTAAGAACAAGAATAGACTGTCGAGTTTCAGATGAAAGTTCTCTTTTTCTGGCCATTTTGAGCGTTTAATTGACCCCACAAATGTGATGCTCCAGAAACTCAATCTGCTCACAGGAAGGTCAGTTTTGTAGCTTCTGGAAGGAGCTAGACTGTTTTTAGATGTGTGAACATGATTGCACAAGGGTTTGCTAATCATCAATTAGCCTTCTGAGCCAATGAGCAAACACATTGTACCATTAGAACACTGGAGTGATAGTTGCTGGAAATGGGCCTCTATACACCTATGTAGATATTGCACCAAAAACGAGACATTTGCAGTTAGAATAGTCATTTACCACATTAGCAATGTATAGAGTATATTTGTTTAAAGTTAGGACTAGTTTAAAGTTAGCTTCATTTAAAAGTACAGTGCTTTTCCTTCAAAAATAAGGACATTTCAATGTGACCCCAAACTTTTGAACGGTAGTGTATATACACACAAAAAATTCATAATAAACAATACAAAAACACAATCAACACAAACATGGATCTATCTCATAATACACTCCAAGTTGTTAGAAATATTCCACCGTCTCCCCCCTCACTTTCCCCCCACCCCAAAAAAAAACAACCCCACACTCCCCCCACCCAAAAGCAAAAACAGAAACAAAAAAATACAACAAAAGAATTTAAAAAACTCTTGCTCCATGTCATGTTATCCTATATTATATTATCCAATATTGTACTCTGTGAAAAATACCCTGACCACCTACCTATAATGTTGAATTTTCATAGTGACTTCCTTCTTATATGAGTGAATCTGTGACTTTTCCCGACCCTTTTTATTTATCTATGAGGAGGAAAGAGTCTCAGCTCTCAACCGCCATTAAAATTTCTCCTTATGCCGCGTACACACGATCGGAATTTCGGCCTGCAAAAGACCGATGATGGCTTTTAGTTGGAAAATGCGACCGTGTGTATGCTCCATCAGACTTTTGCTGGCCGAATTCCAGCCAGCAAAAGATTGAGAGCATGTTATTCATTTTTCGGTCGGAAAAAGTTCCTATCTGAAAATGCGATCGTCTGTGGCACGTCTGTGGCAATTCCAACGCGCCAAATTCCTACGCAAGCTCGGAAACGGCTCGTCGTAGCGTTGTACGTCACCGCGTTCTTGACGGTCGTAATTTCAGCGAACTTTTGCGTGACCATGCGTATGCAAGGCAAACTTGAGCGGAATCCCGTCGGAAAAGCCATCATATCTTTTTCCGACGAGAAGTCCGATCGTGTGTATGCGGCATTAAAGAGGAAGTAAACCCTGATAGGTTTTACTTCCTCTTTGTTTCCCTGCAAAGGTAAAGCATAATGGGCTACTATGCATCGCATAGTAGCCCATTATGTGTCACTTACCTGAAACCGAAGCCTGCGATGTCCCCGATTTCCTCACTGGCAGGAAGCGTCCATCTTCACCCCTCTTCCTTCCGGGGCAGCGAACTCCAGCTCTGTGACTGGCCAGAGTCGCGTGACATCACTCCCGCACATGCACGCGGGAGCCGCCAGTCACGGCATGACCCCAGCTTGAAACGGCACAGTGTGCCCTTTCAAGAGTGCGCAAGCACCGAATACATTGGCGCATGCGCAGAAGATGGCATCGTTTGGGGACATAGTAAATATCTCCTAAACCATGTAGGTTTAGGATATATTTCTTGCACCTACAGGTAAGCCTTAATCTATGCTTACCTGTAGGTGAAAGTGGTCTGTAAGGGTTTACAACCACTTTAATAATGTGCATATTTCCGTGTAACAAACAAAGAAAAAAAAAAAAAAGAAAAAAAAGGGGGGGGGGGGGAGGGGAACGGAGGGAAACCTAATTACTACCCATAGAGCTCACATAAGCCTGGGTTTGTCTAAATTCCAACCAGCTCTTCCAAATACTAACAAATTTTATTTCGGAGTTGTTTTGCGTCTCATCACTTTGATTGAAAACAAACCACTAATGATTATAAAAACAAAAGAACTTTCTTAGGATATTCTTTTCCTTTTGAATCTTCTTTCGAAATTTCCATATTTGGCCAGCTTAATAATGTCTAATGCAAGCGCTACGACACAGATACTGTTGGGTGAGTACATTAGTATCAATTTAAATGATAATACAACATGATATACAGTAGTTATTTATAAAGAAAAATGTTGATGTTGAACCCTCGACCGGTGAAGAATTGGCCTGGGTGAGGACAGTGTTGGATCCCTGGACAGGTAAAAGTCCTTTTTTTTAAGTCTGACTAACATTTTTCATTCTAGGGTGAAGATCCTCTTTAACTTTTCCCTTCATAATAATGCCAATACATTTCACAAAAAAAGCTACATTTTACCAAAACCTTTTGATTGCTGCCAAAATTAAATATCTCAACTTTGCTTATTCTCATTTCTGAGTCACAAACCCTGGACAAGAGCTTAGGTCAAAAGTTCTGACATTTACATGATCTGCAACTCAGAAACAATTGAAAACAAAGATGAGCAGGCAACTATTATTTTCAGATGGAGTCAGTAGTGGCAATATTTTTATTTCTTTTAGTGCAGGTTAAGAACCTGGCTGTGCTGCCCAGCAAGGGTGTTGGAGTGCCAAGATTGGCTGAACAGAAATACAAATCCTTTGGCATATCAAGCAGTTCTCATATATGCTATTTTACCAAAAGTTTTGGGACGACTGCCTTTACACACACATGAACTTTAATGGCATCCCAGTTTTAGTCCGTAGGGTTCAATATTGAATTGGTCCACCCTTTGCAGCTATAACAGCTTCAACTCTTCTGGGAAGGCTGTCCTCAAGGTTTAGGAGTGTGTCTATGGGAATTTTTGACCATTCTTCCAGAAGCGCATTTGTGAGGACAGGCACTGATGTGGATGAGAAGGCCTGGCTCACAGTCTCTGCTCTATTTCATCCCAAAGGTGTTCTATCGGGTTGAGGTCAGGATAGTGCAGGCCAGTCAAGTTTCTCCACCCCAAATTCGCTTATCCATGTCTTTATGGACCTTGCTTTGTGCACTGGTTCATTTCATTTGGTGGAGGGGGGATTATAGTGTGGGGTTGTTTTTCAGTGGTTGGGCTTGGCCTCTTAGTTCCAGTGAAGGGAACTCTTAAGGCGTCAGCATACCAAGACATTTTGGACAATTTTATGCTCCCAACTTTGTGGGAACAGTTTGGGGATGGCCCCTTATTGTTCCATCATGGCTGAGCACCAGTGCACAAAGCAAGGTCCATAAAGACATGGGTGAGCGAGTTTGGGGAGGAGGAACTTGGCTTGACCCCAACCCGATAGAACACCTTTGGGATGAATTAGAGTGGAGACTGCGAGCCAGGTTTTCTAGTCCAACATCAGTGCCTGACCTCACAAATGCCCCTCTGGAAGAATAGTCAAACATTCCCATAGACACACTCCTAAACATTGTGGACAGCCTTCCAAGAGTTGAAGCTGTTATAGCTACAAAGGGTGGGCCGACGCAATAATGAACCCTACGGACTAAGACTGGGATGCCATTAAAGGTCATGTGTGTGCAAAGGCAGGTGTCCCAATACTTTTTCCAAATGGATGTTTAGCTGGGGCCTGGACTTCAGCTTTTATCATTTTTCTCTGCTTTTAAAGTTTGAACCAGAAAATTGGATTGTGAAAATTAAGTTACAGAAATTATGAAAGTCACACACCAGTGAAAAAGATGAAGAACTGGGATAGCAAAAAAAAATTAAGGAAACGTACCCAAATTCTCAAAAAAGAAAAAGCATTTTGCCCACATAAATATCATTGTTAAAACGCATACAGTTTTATTAGCTAATTATATTAAAAGGCTAGTGGGGGTCTTTATAGACAAGCACAGTTAACTGCAACCTAAATTATGCTGAATTATTTTTGCTTATGTTACAATATGGCAGACGTGATTGAAAAATTGCCCTGAGCAGCTTTATAAACAATCAGAAAGAATATTTTCCCAAATATGATTATTACTTAAATAACAATTTTGACCATTATATTCAGCCCCAATAATGCTAAAGCTGAATTTCAGCTTGGACCAAACCTAAGTATGTAAATGCCATACTATCAGATCCTATTTGAAACTGGTAATCATTGTAGAAGCCACCGCTACTGGGTCACATGCTACCTTGCTGCATAGTGAACACAGGGGGTCACTCACTCAACACAGTCATTTTCCTTAATAAATGCAAGGGTCTCTCTGATTGGATGAGGTAGAGATTGTGACATCACCACTCGGTACAGGACCTGGAAGCTAGCCACAATCACTGTAGTAGTAATACCTTCTTCTAGCTTCCACAGGGATGGGCCAGGTATGACCCCCAATGAACTTCAATGGAAGCACCTAACGAGGGCATGTAAAATGCATTTTGTGCACTGGTGTGCAGTCATGTTGGAACAGGAAGGGGCCATCCCCAAACTGTTCCCACAAAGTTGGGAGCATATAAAGTAGTGCCTCAATCTAAAAGATAAACAGAGATAGGGGTGGATACCATCATCCTTGGACTTGGAATAATGAAAAATGGGTGTGTCAGAAACGACTCCAAAAATTGCCCCACGACAACAAAAGATTGTTGTGGACTATCTCGGTACCCAGGTATTTAGACAGAGTAAATATAAGAGTATTAATTTATTGAAAAAGGACAAACATGAAGGACATTGGATACAACAATATATAAAATGGTTATTGCATACTGTTTCAAGTGATACAAACAAAGAGCAGATAAATCCCACAAGTATATGGGGAGAAAAGATGTAGGTTCAACCGCGATCCTCTACATGTTTCACGACAGGGGTTGCTTCTTCAGGAGGAGTTGACCATAAACATCTATAGAGAAATACAATCTGATAGTTATATAATCACAAGTAATGGAAAAACAAAGAATACAATTTGCATAAATACAAGTAGTCAGATAATTTTGGAGTGTTGTAGTCAGGCATGGCTTACCAGTGGCAACCCAAAAAAGGGTACCAGGCGGCACAATTTGAGGCACCCTTAATGGGTAATCCCCCCGCAGTGAACGCGGGAAGCACTAAAGGATGCTGTCACTGAAATAAAAAAAATATATATAAAAATATTTATAAGAATATGCACGTGTGGGTTTATATAGTCTGTAAACGGAGCGAACAGGAAAGGAGGAAAGGGGGGAGTTGAAAAGGGAAGGAGAAAAAAGGGAAGGAAAACAGGGGGGGGGGGGGAGTTACCTGTATAGGGTGCCTCAAACTGTGCCGTCATCCTGATAGCAGCTTGTCTGGCAGTGGCAAAAAAATGGAAATCAATCCACCCTCCCCTCCTAAAAGACGCCATTTTTTTGCTCAACACACATTTCCAAATGGAATTTGCCAAAGCTAACCTATCTACAAAACTCTTCTCCACGACCTGGGAAAAATGGATCGCTGACCGCAGAAGTGTGCCCCTGTCTTAAATAACACATGTTGGACCAACCCCCCTCTATTATCAAAATCTGAAGTATTGTTCCTCTATCAGCTTCACAACTCGGACCAACTTCTCACCCTTTCCCATTCAGTTGCTTTTACAAATCCAGCTCTCCTAACCCAACTACTCTCAAAAGGATCCTACACGGTACTCAAAATCTCTCACGATAACAACAAATCTCTCGTTTGTTACCTTCTGAAGACCTGAAGTTATTGTTAACCTGGTCAGCATAGTGCTTTTCTCTATATTTCTATGTATACTTGATCTATCTTGTTATAATATCTCAATCGTTTAACAAAATTTGAAGCTCAATCATTTTTCTGCATACATCAAGCCAGGGTATGCCCAACTGGCGTTGTTTTGTAATAAAACGTTTGAATGCAATAAAATTTTAATTATAAAAAAAAAAAAGTTTATGTGCGTGTAAAGGCCGGTGTCCCAATACTTTTGGGAATATAGTGTATATTGGTCCAACCTGCACCAGTGTAACTATGTAAAAATATCCATGCCTGGAATTCAGCTTGAAGTAAACCTCTACATTCACATCTTTATTCAGTATATCGGAAATATAGATGCTGGTCCTTGAGAATGTAGGTGTGCTTCATCCACACTTGGCTGTGTTTTCCTCCCGGTTTGCATACAGAAAGCATTTTCTGCAGAAAAAAAAAAAAAAGCGGCAATGACAAATACAAATTGATTCCGTAGTTTACATAAATATTTTACAGTCTACTGATATAAGCAAAACCCTCTAATGGCCGACTGAATAAATGAATGCAATGGTCTATGCAGCCAAAGCATTACCTTGTGATTATGGAAATTAAGGATTTAGGGGGAAATGGTACAGAGCAATTGGGAAAATCATGGAGCTTAATGTCCCCATTCTAATTAGGACATTTTTTTTTCAAAGCCATCATTTCTAATGGATTGTTTTTAATAAATATAGAAAACATACACATTTGTCTACGATGTTCTTTATTTGTGATGTAGCAATAACACCATCTGATGTTCTCTGTTCATGATGCGGATACATTGTTCCACTACACAATCTATTTCAAAAGTACAAAGCTTACACACTACAAGATTCACCTTCAATCACATATACAATGGCAAAAAAAGTATGTGAGCCCCTTGGAATTAACTTGTTTTTTTCAGTCATTTGCCACAAAATGAGATTTGATCCTCAACAAAAGTCAAACACAAGGGCAGCCCTTCCATTAAGGGCGCACAGGCACCCCCTCTCTGCAGCCACCCCCTCTATGTAGAATGGATAGATTCATGCATTGCATGAATCTATCCATGGCGGCTGCCGCTATCCCCTGTTCAGGCGTCCGACCCCTTTTAGGACGCTGGATACCTGAATTCTAGCGGGGGGGGGTGTTTTTTGAAGCACCTGATTAGAGCCATAGGCTCTAATAGGCTTCAAAAAAGGTGGCCTCAGACTGCAGAGCATTACGCTCAGAGTCCACCCAGATTAATGATTGCTTTTCTAACACCGAACCACCTCTCCGCCAATCAGGTAGCGTGGGTCTGATACCTGTCACCTGATTGGCTGAAAGGACAGGCGCTGCTTTTGGACACCTAGCAGGAAGCCGAGACACACGGAGGACACAGCCCGCGACGCTGCCTGACCCGCCACCAAGATGGGGTAAGTGCTGGTCAGACAACGGGTGGGCGGGGGTCACACTGGCTGCAATTCATGGGGCACAATGGCGGAATTTGATGGGCACAGTGGCGGCATTTAATGGGCACAATGGCGGCATTTGATGGGCACAGTGGCGGCATTTGATGGCACAGTGGCTGCATTTGATGGGCACAATGGCAGCATTGGATGGGCACAGTGGCGGCATTTGATGGGCACAGTGCGGCATTTGATGGGCACAGTGCGGCATTTGATGGGCACAATGGCGGCATTTGATAGCACAGTGGCTGCAATTGATGGCACAGTGGCTGCATTTGATGGTACAGTGACTGCAATTGATGGCACAGTGGCTGCAATTGATGGGCACTGTAGCTGCAATTGATGGCGCAGTGGCTGCATTTGATGGGCACAGTGGCTGCGTTTGATGGACAAAGTGGCTGCGTTTGATAGCACAGTGGCTGCAATTGATGGGCACAGTGGCTGCAATTGATAAACACAGTGGCTGCGTTTGATGGCGCAGTGGCTGCGTTTGATGGCACAGTAGCTGCGTTTGATGGGCACTGTGGCTGCGTTTGATGGGCACAGTGGCGGCATTTGATGGGCACAGTGGCAGGATTTGATGGGCACAATGGCGCCATTTGATGGCACAGTGGCTGCAATTGATGGCACAGTGACTGCAATTGATGGCACAGTGGCTGTGTTTGATGGGCACAGTGGCTGTGTTTGATGGATACAGTGGCTGCAATTGATGTTTTTTCTTTAGGAATTTTTCAGTTTGTTTGCGCCCCCCCAGCCGCCACTGGTCAAACACAATGTGCTTAGGCCGAGAACACATAAACAATTCTAATTTCTCATGTCTTTATTAACCACTTGCCTACTGGGCACTTAAACCCCCCTCCTGCCCAGACCAATTTTCAGCTTTCGGTGATCTCACATTTTGAATGACAATTACTCAGTCATGTAATACTGTACCCAAATGATTTTTTTGTCCTTTTTTTCATACAAATAGAGCTTTCTTTTGGTGGTATTTGATCACCTCTGGGTTTTTTATTTTTTGCGCTTTAAATAAAATGCACTTTATGCCTAGAGCTGCACATAGTGCTTTATTATCACTCATGATTTTATGATTTAATTGCACAATTAGTTTGCTGTTTTAGATCATATTATATTTGTGGTTTTGGTGTTTTTTGCACATATAGGGACATATATTTGTGTCCAGGTCTGCACATTAGCGTTTATTATATAATGTGATCTTTTATGTTTTTGCACATTACCCCTTTTGCACTATCCTTCAGATATTGTACATGTACTTGGGACTGCCCTCTATTATTATGCACTTGTATACTTCATCGTATCATATATGCAGCTGGCAGCCTTTATTTTTTTTTTGACTGGAGCGTTTACCTTATACTGCTACCTCTAGCAGCATTTCTCTCACCATATCTGGATAGCGCAGCACCCACCCCCACTTCTCTTTGATGGTGGGACTACTTTATATCCTAGGTATAATAGTACTCAGACAAAAAAAAAAAACACAAGTGGAGAGGTGTCTCTGGGTGCAGTCGTTTTTTTGTGTAATCAATTTAATAAACAACATAGGATCAACTCACATGTAGTGAAAGAATGAAAAGTGTGGCATCAATAAGTCTGGATGACGTTCCCAAATCCTGTGGCATAATCTGTGCTGTGTACGATAACCAGGGGTCTTCCGAATGATAGTAACGCCGGCTCTGGAGGAGCGGCCTCAGAACGAGGCTTGGGACACAAGCTGCAGGGGGATGACGTCATCCAAAATGGACGCTTTTTTTGAGCATGCGCACTTGGATGTCCTGCAAGCCGTGCTCCTTCCTCAACAGACTGTTGAGGAAGGAGCAGCGTTACTATCATTCGGAAGACCCCTGGTACACAGCACGGATTATGCCACAGGATTTGGGAACGTCATCCAGACTTATTGATACCACGCTTTTAATTCTTTCACTACATTTGAGCTGATCCTATGTTGTTTATTAAATTGATTACACAAAAAAATGACTGCACCCAGAGGCGCCTCTCCACTTGTGTTTTTTTTTTTTTTGCAGCTCCTAGGAATACGGTTTCTTCCTCAATTTGACGGCAGCCCTGTGTGTTTCCTTTTTTGGACATTTTTTTCTCCCTTCTAATACCACTATATAAACTGTTTTTTTCTGTGTATGCCACATGGACTATATTGTCACTTTAGTTCTATTTAGAACTTCCATTATCAGCAGATTTGCAGTGGGAACTATATGAATTCTGTTTAGCTGCGTCTATACTTGTGATTATAATAGAACTCAGCACAGTGACTTAGGCCCCTTTCACACTTGTGCGACCTGAAAGTTGCGTGATTTTGATGCGACTTTATGCAATGCCTGTGTAAACTTGAGGTCTATGGACGCAGGAGTTGCAGGGAAAGTCACGCAATTTTCCTGCATTTTGGATGACTCATTTCCAGGTCAAAAGGTGAAACCACGCTTTTTTGATCGCAGCTGCGAATATTTGATCACAACCACGATTATTATTTTTATTTTCGTTTATTTGCAGATATGCAAATCTGTATTTCTACATATAACGATATTTGAAGGCAAACTTAAGGGAGTTAAATGGTGTCCCTGGGATTGCAGGAGGTGAATTAGGCTGGATTCACACCTATGCAGTTTTAGTGCTTTTTGCATTTTGCAGATTTGCTCTACAGAACGTGTTCCATAGGAAACCATGCTAAATGGACTGTAGTGCAAATATGCAAAATGCAAAAAGCACTAAAAATGCATAGGTGTGAATCCAGCCTTACAAAGACAAAGGCCCAGTTTGAGCCCTGGTTCACACTGACAGTGAGAGGAAATCGTGCTAATTCAGCTGAACTCACACGATTTCATTCCCGCATGTCAGTCCCGACTGCGGGGGGAGTTTCAGAGACATCTGTGCAGGTTTCTGCACATATGTCAATGGAAATCACACTCCGAAGTCGCCAAAAGTAGTACAGAAACTACTTTTGGAAATTGCAGCACCACACCGATAAGAACGGTGCAATTGCCGTCGATTTCGCATACGATTTGACGTGTCAAATCGCATCAACGTGAACCAGGGCTGACACATACAAACACTGCCCTATCCACCAGCTGAATTCATTACCTGAAATTCTCCACAGCTGTTATATACAAAGACTCCACCTAAACACCTTTAGGCTCCATGCACACTAGGAGCAGAAAAAACGTCAACATTTTTAGCTTAAAAACATTAAATTAAAGATGCAAATTGAAAGCATATTGTACAAAGTTTAGGCGAGTCTATGAAAGTTTAAGAGCATCTCGTTTATAGGCGTTTTTTGCACCACACGCCCCTCTGCAAAAGCCAGGAAGTGATGTACTAAAAAAAAAACGTTGAAACTTGATGTTTAGAAGAGATAAGAGGAGTATAGGAGAGACTGACGTTTTTACAGCTCCTAAACTTCTCCAGAAAGCGCGATAGAGAAGGGTTTTTTTTCCTGCCTCTGAACGTCCCTGACAGAAAACGCCTGTAGTAGTCATAATGTGCAAAGACACATAGAACACAATAGAAGTGCTTCTAGAGACAGGAGGAAAAAAAAAACGTCAAACGCCAGTAGAATCTACATTTTTTAAGTCCAGTGTGCATGGAACCTTATTATTTACTTGTAGGTGTGCTGAAGAGATTAGTTTTTTTGGTGTACAATTATATCTTATAATTTCTATGGGTAGAAGTAAGATATTACACTTCCCTAAATCCACCACCCACAAAACTAATTAAAAAGAAGAAAGAAAAAACAACACAACAAGCAAGCTCAATAATGTACTTTTATTTTGCCAGCAGAAACAAAATTATGTACATTTACTAGCATAAAAAAAAATATTCTACAGGATATATGGTGCTACAAAACAGTTAGCAATTGGGTTTTAAGGGCCCTGCTCATAGGAGCGTACAATCTAAAATTTGTCTAAACCTTAGAGTGGACACAGCTTTACTTTCAGTGTATAACAGGCAACACATCACATTTTTATCTGAAAGATTATAGAAACATACTTAACAGTCATTCTTACAAAGCATTCCAACATAATATTAAAAAAGGCACATATTCAAACTAACACCCACCACCACCCCACAATCCACAAACATACATTGGTGACCATGTTCTGCTGGAAGCTGCATTTCTGTGTACACAATTAAGCAATGAGATCAAAGAGTAGAAGGTCAACAGATGCTCCCAAACAATGAATGCTTGTTCAGACAGGAACAATACACACACAACATTGACAGCATGGCCACATAAACCCACTTTTGATGGAAAAAATGCACATGAATTTCAGCAAACAGCCCTAGTTGGGTGTTTATAAATATGCACAATATCATTTCTCCTCTCCCACAAATCACAGCAAAAAACCTGGCCGATTCTCAGGCCAAACAAACCCCCCTACTGCAGCCCTTTATATAAGATAGGTTGTATTGTTAGCAAACTGACACACGCACAATAGAAGTACACGCCCACCAGTATCTTTCAATCTGTGTCTTCATGTATGTCTAAAGTGACTGCACCTGATGAGCATGAACACATAATACTATTTGCAACTGTGTTAGCCCTTGGCTATGTGCATCAAATCTCCAACTACAGGCCAAAGATCGAAGGCCATTTGCATGCACATAAACAAAGCAACAGTTTTCTAAGCATATGTACCTATGCAGTATAAACCGTACAATTTTGAATGTCCAAGTCCCTGGGCATGATTCGTGCTAACAAACATTAACATCAGTCCCTGGCTGCAATGAGCTTCCAATCTAAAGTCCAAAACTAACTTTCCTGACGCCACCATGGCAGCATACTAGTGATAGGCCCCGCCTCTCTTCCACTCTCTCAGGACCAGTGCATACCCTGTTTCCCCGAAAATAAGACCTAGCGTGATTGTCAGTGATGTCTGCAATATAAGCCCTACGCCCCAAATAAGCCTTACCCTGTTGTCCCGAAAATAAGCCCTACCCTGAAAATAAGACCTACAAGGACTTTAACTAGGGCTTATTTGGGGGGTAGGGCTTATATTTCAGCTATCACTGACAATCACGCTAGGTCTTATTTTCGGGGAAACAGGGTAGCATAAATTAAAGGCGTAGTTAGGCCCCACCCCATTCTTTTTTTTTTCCTCATACCTCCACACACCAGTGAAGAGTAAGCAGTACTATGTCACCACTCTGCCTCCTTGCAGCATCCCGCTAGTAAACTAGTAAAGGACATTTGCCAAGACGCATCATACTTTACACCCCACCCCAACCTTGGGGGTAATTTTCATCCTATTCTCTATACAATTGTTTGAAGTAGCACATAAGGCTGTAACTATCAACTGTATAAATTATGTCAATGTGGTTTTGTTCCACCATGTTTTTATATTTTATATACTATTAAACAGTTTTTATACAAATTATACATACTTTTGTCTATGTCCTTGAGGTACCAAGATAGTCCAAACCATTTTCTCGCTTTCCAGGGGCATTTCTGAGGTGACCCCAGGCACCTATTTCCAGCATCCGGTTGGGTTGAGCCTCTCCCAGTGTAAAGTCCCAGCGCTCGGGCCGCTAAATTGCGCTAAACAGCCTAGGAACCCCTTCTGTGGGTCTTGATGGGGTCCTGCAGTGTTTCCTCTTTAGGAACGAAATCTGCCAGTAAGTAAGTGTCTGCGGGCTGAGGCTTGGGGGGGGGGGGGCAGCTAGTTCATTAATTTCACTCCTTTGGGCCCTTGTATCTCACAGGGCTGCCTATCCCTTTTTGTTTTTCTTTTCTGTCTCTCTATATATTTCCCCTTTTTTACCTTGATCTTTTCCTTTTCTGTGCCTTCTTTGGCTCCATTTTTCGATTATGTTTGCTCTTTTGCTTGTTTTATTTATTTATTTTTTATTTCATGTACTTATATAGAATCGTCAATTTACGCAGCGTTTTACATATACATTGTACATTCACATCAGTCCCTGCCCTCAGGGAGCTTACACTCTGGGGTCCCTAACTCACCTCCATACATACACATACTGGGGGACAATTTAGACAGGATCCATTTAACCTACCAGTATGTCTTTGGATCCTGTGCTGGACTGTTTTCTCTGTGCTGAAGGTGCTCTTAATGACATCATCGGGCTGCACATGCACACTGGCTGGCAGGAGTACCGACCACCATTTTTCTTTTGGGAAAAGCTGCCCTCTTGTTAATAATGAGGGTCAGAGTCACAGGGTAGAGCTTTAGATCTCTAGGGATAATTGGAGGGGCTCAAATGGCCCTGGAGGGTTGGTCAGGCAGAGCCTCCTTTGCCTGGCTCTGGATCGCTCTTCCCTCTGCTTCCTGGGACAAATGAGCTTTCCTTCAATGCCCCCTGCTGTTTGTTTCAGGTATGGCACAAAAAACCCCTGTGTTTGTATATATGTGTGTATGCACATATACGTATGTGTATGTATGGGCAATAATTTATTTATTTTCCTTAGACTTTTGTTTAAAAGAAACAAAAAAGGAACACTTTTTCCTTTTTTTTTGTTACCAATGTAGATTTTTCTCTTTCATCTCTAAACCTTTCGCTCTCTGATGCTATTTTCCTTTTCAGCTATCCTTGTTTTTTTCAGCTGGCCATCCTATTCATCCTCAAACCATGAGTCAGTCACCATTTATACAAAAGACCCTCAAATTCAAAGGTGGGAGACCATCATATGGTAAGTTTCAGGAAAATAGTGCCTCCCTTTGCGGATTGCTTGGAATTTTTTGCAGACCCGCATGCTCATGCTCTCTAAGTTCAAGAGCCACAGAAGGCGGATGTTCTTTGGAGGAACGTAGCCCTAGAGGCCACTCCCATTCAAGGAGAAAGTTCCAAGGATGATGTCTTATCGCTTTTTCCTAGAGCAACCCTACCATCCCAGCAAAAGTCCTGCAGCGCCTGTGGCGCAATATATATGCCCATTAGGCTGGTGAGTAAAGACTGCCTGGAGGAGTTTGCAGTTGACAGGTAACATTTAAATGTCATTGTTATTGAAGAGGGTGGCTTGAGATTTTATGCTGTACTTATTTCAATTATCTCGGCCAGGCAGACACCTCCTAGTTGCCTGTCACTAGAAAAGCATCCTGGCACCTGGGCAGGTGGCGTTAACCCACTTAGTTCCACTACTCTGGCGAATGGACAGCATGCGGACAGTAGTAGCTCCTCTTCATCAGAGTAAGGCCCGGAACTGCTTGGCTTCAGTGTTTCCTCCATTGAACTATGTATCCAGACCTGCAAAGGGTGGGCCAAATCAAATTTTAACCCTACGGACTAAAACTGGGCTGCCATGAAAGCTACACTATATAGCCAAAGGTGTCCCAATACCCAATACCTTTGGTTAGATAGTGCATCTGGCAAGATGTACAATGGTGGTGGAACCCTCCTACACACAAATACTACATTTAGACATAGTTTTAGGACCTGGGAGATGAGACAACTTCTCTACATGAAGTGGCATGTTGGCGGATTTTAACCCAGACCCTCAGAGATGCTAAGCAGAAGTTCTAACCTCTAAGCCACAGAACCACCACATATGAATACCTCCTACACATAAATACTGCTTTTTTTGGACATATAGATGGTGGAATTACATTAATCAGGAGTTATTCTTCTTAATTTATTCTGTGATATTTGGTGGTTCTTGGTGGGTGAGTGTAGAATAGTGATGTTACCCTATAATTCTTTGGAATTACATTTTGATTTCTGATGTTGGTACACCTATTACATTTTTGGGCTCAAATTATGATTATTTGGAAATAATAAAAAACACCCAAAATTGTGACCCATTTTAAATTTGCATCAGTAATGGTACCGTTTGTGGTTTGTAAAGACACCTGTGTGAGTTTGGGTAAAGATTTTTGTGAGATGGAAAGTAACAAGTGAAAGTGACAGAGAAAAATATATTTTAAAACATTTCACATTCTAGCATTCTTAAAAACAAAACAGATGAGAAAAAACTAAATATAAGCAGCAACATTGTTGCACGGAACATTTATTTCAGAGAAAGATACATTTCATCTCAACATTAAAAGTATTTATTTGGGGAAGTTACAATTGTACCATTAGAATCAATGGCTGAAACAGGCATTGGACTATAATAGCACTAATTTTCATTCTCAAAAATGCATTTTATCCCAGCGTTAATTTTGGTATTTACTAAAGCGCCCTGTAAAAAAGCCATGAGAGCTAAAATGAGAGCAGGTCTGAGCATGCTCAGTTGTGTTGGAACCTAGTTGTACAGAGACGGGGAATTTATCTCTTTTCAGACTTTTAAAGATATTTTAGTGTATAAATCATTTTTGCACACAGTTTAAAAGCAGATTACAATTAAATATACCACATATTTCAGTACCATTTAGACAATTATATCATGCTCTAAACATTATTTCCATGTGCACTACTCCAGGTTTTAGCAGAGTAATAGGGCGTACAACACGGTCTGACTTTGTTCGGACATTCCGACAACAAAATCCTAGGATTTTTTCAGACAGATGTTGGTTCAAACTTGTTTTGTCTACACACGGTCGCACAAAGTTGTCGGAATTTCCGATCCCCAACCACGCGGTCACGTACACCACGTACGACGAGACTAGAAAAGGCCGGTTCAGAACCAAGCGCGGCACCCTTTGGGCTCCTTTTGCTAATCTCATGTTAGTAAAAGTTTGGTGAGAGACGATTCGCGCTTTTTCCGACTCGTGGCTTTCAGATCGTTTTCTGCCGTTCAGTTTGTGCTTGTGGGTTTGTATCTGCTCTTCAGTGCGTGCAGCAAGTTCCGCGTGACTTTAGTCATTGTATTCTTGTTCGTTCGTTACTGTTTTTCAGGTCGCTCTTCACAGGCCTTGCTGTTCTTCAGTGCGTTCTGTTACTTCGTTCTGAGCAGCCGACCGTTTTCTAGCCATGTTGCGTATACGTACTCCTCGTAGAGTTTGTGCTGTGAGGGGGCTTGGTGTTGGGGTCCTGACCTTGACACAAGTCCAGTCCATGAACAGGGTGGGGAGGAGTTCATGGACCAAGAATTGGTTGCTCCAGCGTGACCAGTTCTGTCATATGCCTTTGCTCCGTGAGATCCGTGAGAATAATCCTGATGATTTCAGGAACTTTCTCAAGATGACGGACCCCGTATTTCACTGTTTGTTGGCTTCGCTGACCCTTTATATTAGCAGGCAGGATACCTGCATGAGGCAAGCCATCACTCCGGAGCAGAGGTTAGTCACTACCCTGCGGTATTTGGCGACAGGGAGAAGCCTGCAGGACTTGAAGTTCTCGACAGGCATCTCCCCCCAGGCTCTGGGGATCATTATCCCAGAGACCTGTTCTGCCATCATACAGGTCCTGCAGAAGGAGTATATGAAGGTAAGATTTTTATCTTTTAATATTACATTTTATTGTATTGAATGTTTGATTATATATTGTATTTCTTTCCTCATTCCCTAATTACCATGATTGTAATATGCTGTGAATGTCCCCTTTGTCCTCATGCATGCTGGATTTTTATGTAATTATTATTTTAGGTCCTTCATACATATTTGCCCTTCAATAACCTCCCCAGCATGGTGTCTCCTGGCCCTATATTCACCTCATGTAGTCACTTAACAATGTATTTTTTCAGCTCCATAGTAGTGCTTTACCCCAAACACCCCCTAAAATGTTTGGAAATGTTATTTTTGCTTTAAATTCAGGCAGAGTGCCAGAGGCTTTTTTTTTGGTGGTGTCCCCAAATAATTTTTATTAACTCTCCCTCCCCAACTGCTAAATCAGCTGATCCCAATTCATTATCATCAATCATCTATCTGCTGACTTTGCCAAACCCATACACACTATAACCATCTCTTTACTGGTCAGGTTTATAGATGAATTCCCCAAAGCATGTAGTGCAAGGGCCTGCCTGTATACTTTCAAATGGTACTGTTTAAAGTTTTTTATTCTATTATTATCTTGATAGGTAATAGCAGAATGTCCAAATGTCCTCAAATGTGTACAATCTGTATTTCTATCTTTGTATTATGACACTTCTTACCTGTCCAGTGGGCTGCCAATAGTGTAACTAAGGAGGGGCTGTTCCAAGTAATACCCTGTATTTAGGCATTCATCTCTCAAGTGAAGAGGGTTACCTGTCCAAGATTTCCACACCCCCCATAATGTTAGAAATGGCCCATGAGAGGGGGGAGGGGGAATATGATAGGTGTACCTTATACTTTGGCGTTGTTAAATTCCCCTTAATAAATGCTATCTGGAGGTTGCCCCATAATGTTTGTGCCTAATCTGCTTGCCATGTTTCTGATCAAAAATAGTAATGTTTATTGTTTTTTCCTCAACAGTTTCCTTCCACGCCACAGGAATGGCAGACTGTGGCCTCCCACTTTGCCCAGCGGTGGGACTTTCCTAACTGCGGAGGGGCAATTGATGGAAAACACGTCCACATCATCCCACCACCCAACTCGGGGTCGTACTATTTAAACTATAAGGGGTTCAATAGTATAGTGATGTTGGCGGTGGTGTCGGCTAATTACGACTTCCTGTATGTGGACGTGGGGAAGAATGGCCGGATGTCCGATGGTGGCGTCAGCGCCCAGACGGAGTTTTGCAGGCGTCTCCAGAATGGCAGCTTGGACTTGCCAGCTCCAGAGGACAATGTTGAAGGACTCCCATTTGTGTTCGTCGCTGATGAAGCGTTTGCGCTGGGGGACCACCTGATGTGGCCATTCCCAATGAGGACCCTCACCCCGGAACAGAGGGTTTTTAATAACCGGCTGGCCAGAGCCCGAAGAGTGGTGGAGAACACATTTGGAATCCTGGCCAGCCGGTTCCGCCTATTTCTGACACCCATCCATATGGCAGAGTATAAACGGAACCATATTATACTTACGTGCTGTGTTCTCCATAACTTTTTAAGGAAACATTCGGTCAACTATGCTGGCTCAGTTGGGCCTGAGGCCGGAATGATACATGAAACCACACTGACGGCACTTGAAAGCGGCCGTCCTGGCTTGCCCTCCCTGAGTGCCCGTGATGTCCGTTACGCTACCTGGAGTTCTTTGCGGGTAGGGGGGCTATCAATATGCCAGCAAATCTGTGAAGCCTTTTTATAATAAAACAAAAAAAGAAATTCTTTGTGGACATTTACTGCTTGTGTTTGTTTTAGCTGATCCTGACAGAAATGTTTTGAGTGCAGAAAATGTCGTGATTGTGTAACCTTATACAAAGCACTGTTGGCTGTTATTTACTAAATGCAAAAACACATTTCACTACAAGTGCACTTGTAGTGCAAAGAGGATTTGCCCTTAGGAAATAACCCCCATTTTTGCTGAAAACAGCAATTACATCACCCCAAAAGTGTTGTAGTGTTGAGACAATAATCCACACATTCTTGAGTAAGCAACTTTTTTATACCTGCACAATCACATGTGCATTTACCAAAGGTTTTTAAAACAAACCAACATGTTTGTTGTATAACAATTTTTGGGGTGGCATTATCAAAAATAGAAATGTCCATTTACGATAAAACAGGCCTGTGTAAAACCAACAAGAAAGACAAAAAAATTGAACTTACAAAGTTCACATATGGTAAAACTTGAAGGCAATATCAGACATCAGTATTTAGGAACTGTGTTTGATATTGCGTTCCGATGGGGGGAAATCACCCCTGGAAAAGCCAAATTTGGAATATGCACAACAATTTACGAATGGCAACATGTGCTATCTGCCATCACAGGGGATCAAGGGACGTGTTTTGGGGGAGCAAGCCCTTCCTCACCGCTACTTTATAATTGAGGAAGGGGTTGCACCCCCAAAACGCGTCCATTGATCTCCCGTGATGGCAGATAGCACATGTTGGCACACTGTGTGCATCCTCCAAATTTGGCTTTTCAAAACATTTCAAAAATATTTAAAAGATTGGACCGCAATAAAAAAAGTGATTTTGTGGGGTTTTAAATTCGCCCCAAAACATCAATGATGTTATTATTTTTTTTAATCACATCTTTTATTTTTTTCTGGATGTTTTGCAATTCGACATTACACCCCATGATCTCCCCGATCAGGATCTGGGCACTTTCTGATGTGAAAGGATCTGGATCACGATCACCTAAAAAGAGAGGAACCAAACAAAAACAGGTATCAAAAATCTGCCACCATCCATCTCTTACCTGAGCCTGTGGTCGCAGACACTCACCTGTTGTGGTGCCAATTTCCACCACATCTTCTTCTTCCTCCTGCTCTTCTTGGGTTGGGGGTATTTCACCTTCTTCCATAGGTGGGGGGTCTGTGGTCTCCTCGGATGAGGGGTGTCCTCCGAGTCTTTTCTCCCCTATGTAAAACAAAAATGGTATAATTAGCACACAGATATTTGATGGCAGAACTAGAAATAGGAAACATTGCTTGGAAGTGGGGTACAATTGTCAATTTTAGCCGAGTTCCAAGATGTAGTTTTTTTATTGCCCTTTGTCAAGCTGCAATACTTTACCTGTTTAGTACAAGCTTCACAGATGGAGACCCCCCTATAGTATACACTGGAGCACCTGTGTGCCCCCCCCTAATAAAAATGGTGTTCTTGTGTCCCACACTAGTGCTCCAGTGTCCAGATGTGAAAACAGCTGCTCAGTGTCCTCTTCTTACACAGAATCTAGTTTGCATTTCATTCTAGTAACAAACCCATCTACACAAACAAATATTTTGCATCCAAGTAGGCCCTTAAAAATGTGGGAAAATGCATATGGCCTAAACAATGTTGTTTTAGAGGCCGAAAGAAAAATGTTTGATACGAACGAATAATGGGCCCATGAACATTAAAGTTGCCCTTTTAAACTGTACAATTAAGAAAAGCACATGGAGCAGCACGAGCGTAATAAAGACAAAAAGAATAGGAACACAGCACAACAACTACTTACTTTTTTGCAGCACTCTCCGGATCTTTCGGTACTGCTCTGGCTCTCTTAATTTGAGGTCCGACCACCGCTTCCTGAGCTGATCTTTCGATCTTCGTACCCCGAAATTCTTGTGAAGACTTTTGACCACTTTCGCCATGATCTTGGCCTTTCTGATATTGGGGTGGGTGTAAGGCCCACACTTTCCGTCATAGTCGGCCTTCTTCATGATGTCGACCATCTCCAACATCTCCCCAAAGGACATATTTGTGGCCTTAAAACGTCTCCTTCTGGATCGGAACGTGTCCGGATCCGGGCTTTCCTCCTCCTCGTTCCTGTAATTAGCACGCACCTGCTGTGACTCCGCCATGTGCTCTTCCCCCACTGCGCCGAACGAAAAGGGGCAGGGAAAAGAACAGAAAGAACGTCAGGGGCGGGCGGAGTTACACGCATGCGCAGTGTATATAAAGCGTAACACACGTGCGTATTACGTACGATCTGTGAGCGGAGGAAGGAGCATTGGACGCGTCGATCGTAACAACGAAGGTAAGAGACAAACTTGTGCCTATACTGCTTCTAGATTGAGGCCTATATTGTAACAAGATTAGGAGAGTTTTGTCTGACATTAGGCTTTGTCTTGTGTTGTGTCTTGCAGTGAACATGGATATGCTAATGAAAGATAATGACTTCATGTCAGTATTCCTAGATATGTTAAGGGAGCTGCCATGTCTGTGGGAGATTAAACACCCCCATTTCAAGAACCAAGCAAAGAGGAAGGCAGCACTGGAGCAATTGTGTGAAATTGTGAAGCAGGTGATCCCCATGGCAGACATCACCTATTTAAAGAAATTAATTGGTGGCCTGAGGAGCACTTATCTAAGGGAGCGCAAGAAGGTCCTGGATTCACAGAGATCCGGAGCAGCAGATGACATCTATGTCCCCAGGATGTTGTACTACGATAGGCTGCATTTTCTGGCAGGCATCCATCTCCAGTCTTCCTTCCACGCTTCCTTCCCCCCCGGCTGAGGCTTCTGACGCCCAACCTGGGCCTTCCAGGCCGCATGTGGAGGAGCCCAGATTGAGCCAGGTATAGCATTCCTCTAAATATTTCTGCTTGTCCAATCAATGATGTTACCTAGATGTTAGTTGGGAGTACTAATTTAGGATTGTGATTGATGATGCAAAACATTACAACCATGTCCCCTTTTCATACACAGGGAAGTCTCAGTCGAGCCGGCTGGCTGATCTGCAGGTCCCTCCACCCCCCCTGAAAAGAGAAAGTGGCAGTAGGAAGAGTGCCCTAGAGGAGGCTGGCAGAGGACTCTTTTGGAGGGCTACAGAGGTCCTGGGAGCACGACAGACCGTGGAGGAGGACATTGCTGCCGTCGTTGCATATAAAATGCAGAGGATGGAGGAGGGCCAACAAGTCATGTGTGAGTCGCTCATATTGGAGGCTCTTAACAAAGGTATGAGGGGCCAAATTACAGCTCAGACACACCTTTGCGATGGTCCTCCTCCTCCTCCTGCAGGTCCTCCTCCTCGTCCTCCCTCTCCTCCAGGTCCTCACAGTCCTCCTCCAGGTCCTACTCCTCCTCCTGCCACATCTCCAACAGCACAGCCACAGCCGGGAAGGAAGCGTGGAAGGAAGACCAGAAAGTGAGGACCCTTGATCCAGTCTGTTTGGCCAAAAAATGCAGCCTCTTGTGGTACCACAGCCTGGGGACACACATGTCATCTGCTGCTATCTGGATCTCTGCGAATTCTGGACCAGACTGCCCTCCCTTACATATGGACTCCTCAGGCCACCAATTTTGATGTTCAAGAATTGATGTCTGCCGTGGGGGTCCCAGGCTTTGCTAATTTCTCCTGTTGATCCAGTGTTGCCTTCCTCTTTGTTTGGTTCTGATCCCTTAATAAAGGATTTTTGTTTTGAATTATACTCTCCTATGTGTTTTACTTCAAAAATGACAGTTTTTTTGTGAGGATTCAGGTACATTTCAAAAATACAATGTGAAATGAACAAGGGACACCAACAACAAACAATCTCCTTGAGATTAAATAATAAAAGATATCAATGGTGTTGGGGTAACTTGACACACAAAACACACACAAAAATATTCTGGAGTAAAAATAAAAATAACATTGAACAAAGATCAGCCTTGTAAAAAATACAAACATTAAATTAAAAAAAAAAAAAAAGGCTTAAAATCCCCCAAAAAATTACATAAAAAAAAAAAATTATGTCAGATGTGACAACTAATAACAATATATTCAGGGAATCCCAATAAAAAAACAAAAATAAAACTTTGTGAGAAGTGTGTGTGAATATGAGCAGCAAAACTACTATATTCTTGTCACATTATAAAGAAGAAGAGATTGCGCTGTATTAAACCATTTTTTACATTGCAGCGTGACGAAAGTGCAGTATCCATTGCGAACGCTAAGTTTACCAGAACGAGCTGTTCCGTGCCGGAATTTCTTCTGAGCATGCGTGGCACTTTGTGCGTCGGAACAGGCCACACACAGTCGGAATTGACGCGATCGGATTTTGTTGTCGGAAAATTTTATCTCCTGCTCTCCAACTTTGTGTGTCGGAAAATCCGAGGGAAAATGTCCGATGGAGCCCACACACGGTCGGAATTTCCAACAACACGCTCCGATCGGACATTTTCCATCGGAAAATCCGACCTTGTGTACGGGGCATAAGGGTTTGGGCGCTATTTGTTTTCAGGGAACTATAGTAAATTCTATTTTGGGAGTATTTTTTTTACCAGTGCTATATTGAATACCATTTTAGCGCTAATTAGCACTGCGGCGCTATAGCAAATGAAAAAAATGAAAATCAATAGTGCTGCGCTGGTCCAGTAAAGTGTAACTATATGATAGTGTGCGGTAAAAGCAAAATGTAAAGAAAAAAAATATATAATTGGAGGGGTGTGCAGGTAGTATGTCTGTCTGCACAGTATCCTGTGAAACAATCCAGCAATGTAAAAGGGTGAATATCTATCCTGTAACAGTGTAGCGTGTGCAGGGAACCAATAAATATAATCCTCTTGCACACCTAGTGCTAGTAAAACCTGTGCAGATGAACTTTAAAGTGCTATAGTGTCACTGTGCAACCCGTATCAATAAAATGTAATCGTAAAGCATGTGTAACAAATAATAAATATCACAGAAATAGCATATACACAAAATAGAAATAAAATATGTGGATAAAAAAGTGCAAATCCTGCAGGGTGAATATATATGGAAAGTGAAAAACTATACAGAATAAATATTGTGCAGAAAACTGTGCAAAAAACGCATCAGTGCAACATAAGTGTATGGCATCACTCTATATGGCCCAAATAGAAAATGCCATTAGAAATATAGCTGCGTGAAGTCCAGAACAAATTATTTTGCAAGTCCAGTAAAGCATATGTGCCAGTGCAGACTCAAAGAAAATATTCAGTGATCCTTTTAAAATCCAAATGTGCAATAAATAATCGGTGGGGTGCCGAAAGAGAGAGGGTGTTTATCCTCTTCGTGCTTAAACACACGCAGATAGGTAGTGGCCCCTTACCTTGCGGCAATGGGACAACCGCATAAAGTGTAAATGGAGGAGATGGTCTCTCTTTGGGGTCCCCGGGGCCGGAGCCGATGGTCCCTGTGCTTTAATCCCTCAGTACCAGCATCGACAATAGCAGAGTCAGCATATGGAGGAACAAAAAAGGGGATGCCAGATAGTGTAGTATTTTGAGCAAGATGATGCTTTTATTCAAGTCAACAGCATGTACTCACATGGAGCAGATGTACATCACATGTATATCCTACGAGCGGCGAGCTCGTCAAACCCGGTCTGTGTCAGTGCCTATCCCGTCCCTACGCGTGACGTCACCCAATCACGTGACTTCATCAGGGGATGACAGGGGAGGCACAATTATGTCTTTAAATAGTTTTAACATTATAGTGAATCAGCGGCCATTTTCTTATGGCCCGATGTGATGTCATGGCGGCCATGTTTGGAGAGACCAGTCTCGATACACGTGCGCGGCCATTTTCTTGGTTAGAAGGCACGTAAATAGTGCCGAGGGCTGGGGTCTGTACTGGATCGGCGGCCATTTCCTTGTGGCCAAGTGCAGTGTGCCGGCGTCCATGTCTCAAGAGATTATCTCTGTGGCTGTAAACTGAGCATTGCTCGTACCATTGACGCCAGTGACACATTGCTGATACTCTATAGCCGCAAATAAAACTATGGGGAACAAGTTGACACAAACAATGCTATGAATATAGCACCTTTAGGTGGCGGCTCAATAATGCTAATATTATTTAATCTAAAAATCGCACATATAATCGCAAATAAAAAATGTAAAAATATTTTAAAATATAAAAAATGTAATGTAAATGGGGAAATGGGACTAGCGCACAGCGCTTTTTTATTTATTTAATTGGAACTATCGCTCAGCGTAATGCTCTATATCAACAGTCCAGAGCATTTGACACTGGCTCGCATGTATTCACTTCCAAGGTGTCCCTAGTAATAAACTAGTAATGGACGCCATGTGGGATCATTCTAATATGACGAAAATAAATAAATGGGTTCTAATAATATGTATAGGACGAGATAGGCTCTGACAGCTAAATCGCAATCCTTACATGCAGAAACCCTATCATATATTAATTCACATTAACTTTGGTATATGTCCACTTATAGTCAATATAAAACCTAAAAAACTTAAAAAAACGTATTTAAAACTTATTTTAAAGGCATCAATACACAGAGATAGAAACAAGACACTAATGGTGCAATATATAAAAGAGGATACAGTTATGTAAAGGGGAGATAAAAAATATTCCGGGGAGATAGAAACATTCCTGGGGAGAGAGCTCATCTTATATAAAATACATATAAAAAAATATATATGAAAACACTAAGAGGTCCAGGGGAAGAGAGAGCAGGGGGGGGGGGGGGGGGTATAAAAACCAATAATTAAAAATCACTGATAAAACAGTTAAGATCGAACTCGATATTCAAGCCTCTGGGTGAGAAGGTATCTAATGTGTATATCCATTTGGATTCTAACTGGCTAAGGGTCCTCACCTTGTGTCCGCCCCGCCAGTGTCTAACATATGGTTCTATTCCCCAGAATCTTAACTGGGTGGGGTCTTTGTTGTGGTGCACCAGGAAATGTTTTGACACACTGTGCTTGTCATATCCTTTAAGGATATTTTGCACGTGCTCTTTAATACTCACCCTGAGTGGTCTTTTCGTGCGACCTATATATTGTAGGCCGCAACTACATTCTAGAGCATAGACAGCTCCTTCCGTATTGCAGCATATAAAGTTGCTGACCTCATATGTTTCTCCTGTGCTAGTGGACGTAAAATTAAATTTTTTCTCATTCGGACGTTTCGTTCTTAGACACGCGAAACATCTTTTACAAGGAAAAAAGCCTTTTCCAGTAAAAAAGGAAAATGTTTTCTTTGGTGGGTCGACCACGCTCTTAACCACTTTATCTCTGATAGTAGGTGCTCTTCTGTATATGAACCTTGGGTTGATAGGTAGGGTATTGTATAAATCTCTATCTGCCAGAAGGATGTGCCAATGTTTTTTGACTATTTTCTCTACCTTCTTATACTGTACATTAAAATCCAGAATAAGAGGAGTTACTGTCGGTGATGGCTCCTTTTTTATTTTCTCTTTAATTAACTCATTCCGATTCATTTCCGTCACTTCCGTGATTTTCTTCTTGATATACTTCTGATCATAGCCCTTTGTGACAAACCTCTGGCCTATTTTTTCTGCTTGGTCTAGGAAAGTCTCCAAGCGGGTGCAGTTGCGTCTTACCCTCATTAGTTGTCCCTTGGGTACATTAAAAAGCCAGTTCCTGTGGTGGCAGCTTTCGATTGGCAAATAGCTGTTCCTATCCACATTTTTAAAGTGCGTTTGTGTCCATAATTTAGAATTTTCTTGTGTGATATCCAAGTCGAGGAATGTTACATTCTTTTCACTTATTTCCCAAGATAATTTGATGTTCCTGTCATTTTCATTTAATCTTTCTAAGAAACAAGTCAGCTGATCAGAGTCTCCTTTCCATAATATAAATACGTCATCAATATATCTTTTGTAAACTATCAACTCCTGGGGTCTATTGTTAAATACCTGTTCATCTTCCCACTGGGCCATGAATAGGCCTGCTACACTCGGGGCAAATTTTGCTCCCATTGCCACGCCTGTCTGTTGATGGTAGTAGCTCTTATCATACCAAAAGTAATTATTCTTAAGGCAGAACTCCAAACATTTTATTATAAATTTTCTTTGTGTGCATGGGAGTGTAGTGAAAGATCTTAAACCCCATTTCACAGCCTCGCATGCTTGATAGTGGAGTATTATTGTGTATAGGGAGGACACGTCTGCAGTTGCCATAATCCATGGGCCCTCTTCTCCAGGGACTTCTTCTATGATCTGTAGCATTTCCTTAGTGTCCCTCAAATACGCTCTCGTGCTCTGAACAGCTGGTTGCAGGAAGAAGTCTATATATTCACCTATTCTAGCAGTCAGTGAATCTATTCCGTTCACTATTGGTCTTGGCGGTGGGTCTGTCTTACTTTTATGTATTTTCGGTAATGAGTATATAATAGGAGTCCGACAGGAATCTGGTAATAAAAAACGGGCTTCTTTCTTATTTAAAATGCTTCTTTTCACTCCCAATTGGACCACCTTTTCAAGTGCTCTTCTGCACTTGAACATAGGATTACTCAATATTTTGTTGTAGGTGGTTTCATCTCTCAGCATGTTCATCATGCTCTCATGATATTGTTCTTTTGATAAAATCACAATCCCCCCTCCCTTGTCTGCTGGTCTTATGACCAGATCTTTACGTCGGGTCAGTTTGCGGATACCACTTTTAATATAGCTGGGTTCCTCTTTCTTCTTTATCTTCAAATCTTTAATATCTTCTAAAACCATCTTCTTAAAAACCTCTATAAATTTGTTATCTCTTACAGGTGGATTAAAAACAGATTTATTTCTTAAGGTGCTGTGTAAAATTCCATCAATGTCTCTCTCCCCATATCTTTGTTTGGAAGGATTTCCTAGGGTATATTTCTTAATGTTGAGTTTCCTCACAAATTTCTGGATGCCTACATATGTCTGAAATTTGTCTAGGTTCTTAGTCGGTGCATACTTTAGTCCCTTATCTAAGACCCCTATTTCTTCATGCGTAAGCGATTGGCCACTTAGGTTAAAAATGCCTTCCCCTTTCACTCTCTTTTTCTTTTGCTCTCTCTTGCCAGATCGTTTTCCTCTTTTCTTTCTTGACTTCTTCTGGAGCTTCTTGTCTCTTCCATACCCCTCGGTGGGTGGTACTCCCTGCCCCTGTCTAAAAAAGGCCTGGTGTGCTCAGCCCCACCTTGGTATGTCTGATACTGTCTGTCGTAGTTATTTTCATCTCGATCCGTGAGTGGAGCATAGTGATTGTAGGTGGGTATTGGGCTTCGTTCGTGATGTCGAAATTCCCTTTGTTGTAATCCTCTTCTCTCTCCATACCCATGGTCCTGTATGGGACTCCTACCTCGTGGGCCATATTGTTCATGTGCAGGTCTTCTATCGTCTCTGTATTCGTAGGGTGGCCTTCTCTGTTCTCTATGATCCTGGGGTGGTCCTCTGTAGTCCCTGTGTTCATAAGGGGGTTTGTGCCAGTTGTTCCCATTCTGGTATCTCTTATTATTCTTCCAATAAAATGGTTTCCTACCCCCTTGTTGTGGTGTTCGATCGTTGTAATGCGGTCTTCTGGTCGCCTGTTGGGGGGTATATACTTCATGATTTCCGTATCTCTCCTCTTGAGTATATTGTCTGGGTGTTCTTCCCGGTGTCGTTCCTACATTTCCCTCCCTTGAGATTAAATAATAAAAGATATCAATGGTGTTGGGGTAACTTGACACACAAAACACACACAAAAATATTCTGGAGTAAAAATAAAAATAACATTGAACAAAGATCAGCCTTGTAAAAAATACAAACATTAAATTAAAAAAAAAAAAAAAGGCTTAAAATCCCCAAAAAAATTACATAAAAAAAAAAATTATGTCAGATGTGACAACTAATAACAATATATTCAGGGAATCCCAATAAAAAAACAAAAATAAAACTTTGTGAGAAGTGTGTGTGAATATGAGCAGCAAAACTACTATATTCTTGTCACATTATAAAGAAGAAGAGATGGCGCTGTATTAAACCATTTTTTACATTGCAGCGTGACGAAAGTGCAGTATCCATTGCGAACGCTAAGTTTACCAGAACGAGCTGTTCCGTGCCGGAATTTCTTCTGAGCATGCGTGGCACTTTGTGCGTCGGAACAGGCCACACACAGTCGGAATTGACGCGATCGGATTTTGTTGTCGGAAAATTTTATCTCCTGCTCTCCAACTTTGTGTGTCGGAAAATCCGAGGGAAAATGTCCGATGGAGCCCACACACGGTCGGAATTTCCGACAACACGCTCCGATCGGACATTTTCCATCGGAAAATCCGACCTTGTGTACGGGGCATAAGGGTTTGGGCGCTATTTGTTTTCAGGGAACTATAGTAAATTCTATTTTGGGAGTATTTTTTTTACCAGTGCTATATTGAATACCATTTTAGCGCTAATTAGCACTGCGGCGCTATAGCAAATGACCCCCTATCAATTTTTTTTGTCTTTTTGACCCCAGATCTATCAATAAAGAGGACCTGTCATGTTTTTTTTTCTATTACAATGGATTCATATATTCCTTGTAATGGGAATAAAAGTGATACAAAATGAGTCAGGTCTACACTCTACACCAAGCCTCCCACTTTAGCTCTGGAGGACGTTGGAAAACAATCACAGAACTTTCTGACCCCATGGGCCCGTTTCGCCTAGACTTCCAGAGGGCGCTTCAGTTGAGCCATTTCCTTAAATCCATCCAACCTCCCACGAATGTCCAACTACTCACTACATTTGAAGACCTATGCTCCACCTCGGGGGTATTACCACACACGCTCTCTCTAACCTACAACCTTTTAAATACACCAACAGACTTTGTCACACCGGGCTTACTTAAATGGGAAAAAGCACTAGACTGTAACGTTAACATAACCAAGAGACAACAAATCCTTAGGTTTACACACAAGTCTTCTATCTGCGCCAAGACTCAGGAGATAAACTACAAAATTCTCTCTCACTGGTACAGAACCCCAGCACTACACAAATTCTTCCCGACGACATATGACCTTTGTTGGCGATGCCAAACGGAAAAAGGGACACTGCTGCATGCTATCTGGTCGTGTCCTAGGCTGGCGAACTTTTGGCAAACAATACGGGAGATAGTACGGAAATTCACGGACCACAAGATCAATGACGACCCAGCATTTTTTCTCCTACATGTATCAAACATTCCCACAAAGACATACAAAAAAATTCTGTGATCCGACACCTTCTGGACGCAGCAAAAGCCTGTATCCCTATGCACTGGAAATCCACAATTCCACCAACCATAGACCTCTGGATAAAAAAAGTAGAGGAAATCAAAAGATTGGAAGACCTCATTCATACCGCACAAAACAAACAGGAGAAGTTCTCCAAAACATGGCAGCTGTGGAACATGTTCATATACTCAAGTGAGGGCCAGGCTCTGCGAGAGGCTTCATTAACTAATTAAAGTCAGAAAACCCAAGGAGAGGGTTAACGCTGCGCTAGAACAGTGTAAATTGATATGTGAAATGTAAAAGCTGCCAGCACTAAAAAGTCCAATACTAAACTCCAAAACACCAAAAAAACAAAAATAAGTGCAGCGCTAAAATTAAATATAAATGATAAATCATACTAGAAATAATCATACAGAAGTGATTAGTCCACCAAACAATAGATTAAGAAACACAGCAAAACTCCTATGAAGGACAGAGACAAATGTCTCAACATATGTCACATGTGAAAAATTATAAAACATAAAAAAGTGATAAAGTAAGTCCCAAGATTATTGCAAGGAAAAAAGTCCATAAGTGAAGTAAGTAGATAATCAAAAATGGATATATTCTGGAGAGGTGTGACACAGGTGAATCCAACATCCAAAGTGACTTGCACCCAAGTGAGGTATGAGGCTCCTTACCAGCTCAGGATGACCACCATGACAGTGGTCTCACCAGGCAATTGGGAAATTATCAGGTCACCCACAAACCTATGCCGATCTTTCCAGTATGTAGAATGGTATCCATATATTGCAGAGCAGGCTAATCCAGGAAGGTTATCTCCAGCTTGTCCTAGTCATTGTGCTCCAGTGTCAGTCCTTCCAGCACCTCTTCCCATCACTCCACAATCATTAACTAATTGACCATTCATAAGGTAAATTCAATTCCTAAACTTTATATACAGGACAGATAGTATTATAGATGCATCTCAGATGCACCTCCTTTAAACACTCCATGATCGAGGGGATCACTTCCCCTCACCCCCTTCCCCCCCTTCTCTCACTTCTCCTCTTTCTCACTCTCTCTCTCCTCTTAACCGTAGGACGCTCCTACAATACTTGGAAAAAGGAAGGGAGGGAGCTCATGGGACCGTACTAACCTAACACACCGCACCTTAGGAAGCACATATGTCCTTCTCCATAGGGGAGAGCCGATAGATATTAGCATGTATGCTTCTCGATTGCTACCTCGGTTGCGCTGCAAAGTGAATGAGAATGTTTTTTTATTTTTTTTTTTGCAATTGTGCTTACCATGATGTATACATCTATCTTTTAAGAACAATGATCATTGAGTCATACTGGTGTGTTATGTAGTCTGTTTGATGACGATTTATTGTATATTGTATTGTACCGGTCCATGTGGGCCCCCTTTCCTGTTATAAATAAAAAATGTAAAAAAAAAAAAAAAAGTGATACAAAATAAAAAAATAAAGGGACAGTGGAAAAATAAAAAGTAATATAAATAAGATTTTTTTTTTAAAGTGCCCCATCCCTCCGTGCTCGTGTGCAGAAGCGAATGCAATGAAAGAACTGAAATCCAGTTAATGAAAGGGACTGGCCATGTATACTAAGGCTGAGAAGAAATAAGCTAGATGTCCTCCTCCAAAAAAGTAAGTCCAGACGCTGACTGACTTGCTGCACCTTCTAATGCACACTGTGAGAATCTCTGGAGAGGAACCTGTACAGCTGTGCAAGACTGAAGGTAAGGCTGGAGTTCAGCTTTAAAAATAAAGACTGGGTAGCAGTGACCATAACATGATTTCATTTAATGTTAGCTGTATGCAACAAACACATACGGGAAAGATAAAAACACTTAAAAGGAGTTGTAAAGTCTCAAGGTTTTTTATCTTTATGCATTCTATCCATTAAGGTGAAAAACCTTCTGGGGGTGCAGCCCCCCCAGACCACCACCCCTTTTTTTCTTACCTGAACCCGATCGCTCCAGCGATGAGAATGAGCGCAGAAGCTCCAGCCACTGCCTCGGGTCCTCATTGGATAGATTGATAGCAGCGGGAGCCATTGGCATATTACAGAATATGGGAAAAGGAAATCAAGGATGCAAAAATTCAAAATGAACCACAGATTGCAAAAGGAGGACAGACCCCGCAAAATTCTTTAAATATATTAATAGTAAAAAGGTCAGGTCTGAGCATGTAGGCCCTTTAAAAAATAATCTAGACTGGGTGACTGGGGACAATGAGAAGGCAAATGTATTAAATACTTTCTTCGGCTCTGTGTATACAAATGAGCATGGGGGCGCTCATGTCTATAATGGGGATGGTATTGACACAGCCCCAAATGATCCACAATGGCTCAAAAATGATATGGTCCAGAAATATTTAGACAGAATAAAAGGTGGATAAAGCACCTGGACCAGATGGCATCCACCTACGGAACCTAAAAGAATTGAGCTCTGTCATTTTAAAGCCATTGTTTCTAATTTTTAGGGACTCATTAATGACTGGAATGGTACCACTGGATCCATGTAGGGCCAATGTGGTGCCTATATTTTAAATTGGGGATCAAAGTCTTTACCATGTAAATATAGACCTGTTAGTTTAACTTCTATAGTTGGAAAGATACTGGAGCGTTTAATAAAAGACCACATAGATGAGTTCTTGCTGGAAAAAAAATATTTTAAACAGAAAGCATAGATTCATGAAAGACAGAAGTTGTCAAACAAACCTGATTTCTTTTTATGAAGAGGTACGTAAAACCTTGGACAGAGGGGTGGCGGTGGACGTGGTATACTTGGATTTTGCAAAAGCTTATCACAGTTCCCCACACACGTCTAATCTGTAAGGTAAAGTCTACAGGCTTGGGAAGATCAGTTTGTAAATGGATAGAAAACTGGCTAAAAGATATAATTCAGAGAGCAGTGGTTAATGATTCATACTCTGAATGGTCTAAGGTTATCAGTGGTGTACCCCAAGGTTCAGTGTTGAGACCCTCACTTTTTAATATCTTTATAAATGATATAGGGCCTGGGAATAAAAGTACCATTTCAGTGTTTGCAGATGACACCAAGCTATGGAGTGGAATAATGTCCTTACAGGATGTCTAAAATGTATAAGCCAACCTCAATGCACTGTTTAACCACTTGCCGACTGGCTCATATACATAGGCAAATCAGATATACATTGGCAAAGTGTCACGTTCCCGCTAATCGCCGTACAGGTACGTCTTCCCCTTTAAGACCTGCCGGAGGCACGCGTGGCACGGCGGGGACTCAATGCACTTGGCCGGCAGGTGGCGATCGCCACTGGCCACCCACGATTGCGGGAACAAGAGCTAGAATGGGGATTTGTGTGTGCAAACACACAAATCCCCATTCTGTCAAGGGAGAGGAGACAGACGTTTGTTCCTAGTAAGTAGGAACAACGAGATGTCTCCTCCCCCAGTCAGTCCTATCCCCATACAGTTAGAAACACATTTAACCCCTTGATCACCCCTAATGTTAACCCCTTGCCTGCCAGTGACATTTACACAGTAATCAGTGCATTTTTATAGCTCTGATTGCTGTATAAATGTCAGTGGTCCCAAAAATGTGTCAAAAGTGTCCGATCTGTCAGCCGCAATGTCGCAGTACAGCTAAAAAAAAAAAAAAAAAAAGAAAATAAAAATCGCAGATCACCGCCATTACTAGTAAAAAAAAAATGCCATAAAACCCATAGTTTGTAGACGCTATAACTTTTGAACAAACCAATCAATATATGCTTGAGATTTTTTTTACCAAAAATATGTAGAAGAATATAGATTGGCCTAAACTGATGAAGAAATTTGTTTTTCAAAAACATTGGGGATATTTATTTTAGCAAAAAGTTAAAAATATTTTTTTTTTCAAAATTGTCGCTCTTTTTTTTTGTTTATAGCACAAAAAGTAAAAAACGCAGAGGTGATCAAATACCACCAAAAGAAAGCTCTATTTGTAAGAAAAAAAGAATGTAAATTTTGTTTGGGTACAGCATCTCACGACCGCGCAATTGTCAGTTAAAGTGAAGCAGTACCGTATCGAAAAAAATGGCCCGGTCATTAACCACTTGACAACTGGGCACTTAAACCCCCTTCCTAACCAGACCAATTTTCAGCTTTCGGTGCTCTCACATTTTGAATGACAATTACTCAGTCATGCAACACTGTACCCATATGAATTTTTTGTCCTTTATTTCACACAAATAGAGCTTTCTTTTGGTGGTATTTAATCACCGTTGGGTTTTTTATTTTTTGCGCTATAAAAGAAAAAAGACTGAAAATTTGGTAAAAAAATGAAATTTACTTTGTTTCTGTTATAAAATTTAGCAAATTAGTAATTTTTCTTCATAAATTTTGGTCACAATTTATACTGCTACATATCTTTAGTAAAAATAAGTACAAATTGGTGTATATTATTTCGTCTTTGTGAAAGTTATAGAGTCCAAAAGCTATGGTGCCAATATCTGAAAATTGATCACACCTGAAGTACTGACGGCCCGTCTAATTTATTGAGACCCTAACATGCCAGAGAAGTACAAATACCCCCCAAATGACCCCTTTTTGGAAAGAAGACATTCCAAGGTATTTAGTAAGAGGCATGGTGAGTTTTTTGAAGTTGTCATTTTTTCCCACAATTCTTTGCAAAATCAAGATTTTTTTTCTCTTTTTTTTTTTTCACAAAATTGTCATATTAGCAGGTTATTTCTCACACACAGCATATGCATACCACAAATTACACCCCAAAACACATTCTGCTATTACTCCCGAGTATGGCGATACCACATGTGTGAGACTTTTACACAGCGTGACCACATATAGAGGCTCAAGGTGCACGGAGCACCTTCAGGCGTTCTGGAGCACCCAGGCCAATTCTGACATTTCTCTCCTACATGTAAAAATCATCATTTATTTGCTAGAAAATTACATAGAACCCCAAAACATTATATACGTTTTTTTAGCAAAGACCCTAGAGAATACAATGGCTGTTGTTGCAACTTTTTATTTGCGCAGCAATTTTTTGAACACTTTTTTTTTTTGGGAAAAAAAACAAAACAGTAACGTTGGCCCAATGTTTTTGCATAATGTGAAAGATGAAGTTATGCCAAGTAAATAGATACCTAACATGTGCACACACTTGTGGAATGGCGCCAAAACTTCGCTACTTAAAAATCCCCATAGGCGACACTTTAAAATTTTTTACTGGTTACATGTTTTGAGTTACAGAGGAGATCTAGAGCTAAAATTATTGCTTTCGCTCTAACGTTCGCACCGATACCTCACATGTGTGGTTTGAACATCGTTTTCATATGTGGGTGGGACTTGCGTGTGCATTCGCTTCTGCATGCGAGCACACGGACAGGGGCACTTTAAAAAAATGTTTTTTTCTTTTTATTGTTCATTTTACTTTATTTATTTTAGTTTGACACTTTTTTCCAAAAAAAAAAGTTTTGATCACTTTTCTTCCGATTACAAGGAATGTAAACATCCTTGTAATAGGAATATGGCATGACAGGTCCTCTTTACAGTGAGATATGGGGTCAATAAGACCCCACATCTCACCTCTAGGCTGGGAAGCCTGAAATAAAATAAAAAAATAAAAAAACGATCCTGGCTTCGATTGTAGCGGTGAGTCGGTAGAAGCACCGGAGGGCGGCGGGAAGGGGGGGATGTCCCCTCTCGCCTCCCATAAGAATGATCAAGCAGTGGAACAGCCACCATGATCATTCTTATGGTGTAGGGAATCGCCGGCTGAAAAAGCTGATATCTGAATGATGCCTGTAGCTGCACCCATCGTTCAGATATCCCCTCACAAAGTCAAGGACGTCATATGATGGCCGGCGGGAAGTGGTTAAAACACTTTTTTTTTTTAACACAAAGTTGTCCATTTATACAATATTTCTAACACATAACATGTACATACCAAAAAATGACACCCCAAAATAGATTCTCCTACTCCTCCTGGGTACGGCGATACCACATGTGTGAGACTTCCACAGCCTGGCCACATACAGAGGCCGAGTACAGCTGAGCATGGCAGAGTACAGCTGAGCATGGCTGGGTATGGCTGAGTATTGCAGGGTATCGCCGAGTATGACTGGGTATGGCAGAGTTTGGCTGGGTATTGTAGATATGGCTGGGTATTGCAGAGTATGGCTGGGTATTGCAGAGTATGGCCGAGCATGGCTGGGTATTGCAGGGTATCGCTGAGTATGACTGGGTATGGCAGATATGGCTGGGTATTGTAGAGTATGACTGGGTATGGCTGGGTATGGTAGGGTGTTGCGGAGTAGTGCAAGGTATTGCAGAGTATTGCGGGGTATTGCAGGGTATTGCAGAGTAGTGCAGAGTAGTGCAGAGCATTGCGGGGTGTTGCGGAGCAGTGCAGAGTATGGCTGGGTATTGCAGAGTATTGCAGGGTAGTGCAGAGTATTGCAGAGTATTGCGGGGTATTGCAGGTTAGTGCAGAGTATTGCGGGGTATTGCAGGGTAGTGCAGAGTATTGTGGGGTATTGCAGGGTAGTGCAGAGTATTGCGGGGTATTGCAGGGTAATGCGGGGTATTGCAGAGTATTGCGGGGTATTGCAGAGTATTGCGGGGTATTGCAGAGTATTGCGGGGTATTGCAGAGTATTGCAGGGTATTGCAGGGTAATGCGGGGTATTGCAGAGTATTGCAGGGCATTAGAGTATGGAGGGATGGCTGAGTATGGATGGTTGGATGTGACTGTATTTGTCACTGAGCAGCGCTGTGGGCACTACACATGCAGCCCACAGCACTGCTACCATCCGATCCCTCCCCCTCTCCGCTCACAGTGTACCGATCGGTACAGAGAGGGGAGGGAGGAGGTTTGTTTACATGTGATCGCTCCGTCATTTGACGGAGCGATCACATGCTAAACGGCCGCGATCAGCCCGGCGGTCACGGATGTTCTCAGGTGCGCGCCCCAGGGGGCACGCTAGAGCAGGATTCTGGGAGGACGTCCTCCCAGGATAAGTCGACCGCTCTGTAGCCGTCTTTCGGCTATGGTCCAGTCGGCATGTGGTTAAGCAGACAAATCTTCCGGTCTGTAAGCCGTTAATTAGGCAACTATGTGGCAAATGAGGTTTAATGTAGATAAATGTAAAGTTATGCGCGTGGGGGCTAAGAATATGCATGCATCATACTTACTAGGGGGGAGTACAACTGGGGGACTCCATAGTGGAAAAGGATCTGGGGGTTTGGCTAGATCATAAGCGCAATAATAGCATGCAATGCCAAGCTGCAGTTTTTAAAGCAAGCAAAGTCCTTTCTCGCATTAAGAGAGGCATGGACTCCAGAGAGAGAGATATCATTTTGCCCCTGGACAAATCATTAGTAAGACCTAATTTGGAATATGCAGTTCAGTTTTGGGCACCAGTTCTCAAAAAGGATATTGGGGAACTGGAGAAAGTGCAGAGAAGGGCAAGCAAACTGATAAAAGGCATGGAGGAGCTCAGCTATGAGGAAAGATTAGAGGTACGGAGTTTATTCTCTCTTGAGAATAGAAGATAAGTGGGGATATGATCAACATGTACAAATAAATCAGTGGTCCATATAGTGAATGTGGTGTTATTCACTTTAAGGTCATCACAGAGGACAAGGGGGCACTCTTTACGTCTAGAGGAAAAAAGATTTAATCTCCAAAATACAGAAAGGTTTCTTCACAGTAAGAGCTGTGAAAATGTGGAATAGACTCCCTCCAGAGGTGGTTCTGGCTAGCTCAGTAGATTGCTTTAAAAAAGGCCTGGATTCCAAATGTACATAATATAACTGGGTACTAACATTTATAGGTAAAGTTGATCCAGGGGAATATCCGATTACCTCTCGGGAGATCAGGAAATAATTTTTTCCCCTGCTGTAGCAAATTGGAGCATGCTCTGCTGGGTTTTTTTTTTTTTTGCCTTCCTCTGGATCAACTGTGGGTCAAGGATTGTGTATGGGATTGTATGATTGTCTTTTTTATTTTATTTTTTTGGCTGAACTAGATGAACTTGTGTCTTTTTCAGCCTGACTATGTAACAATTCATTATTCTTCATCCACCACAAAAGGTGGTCTCTTGTTTTTTCAGGGGGTTATGTTCTTATTCAACCAAAAGGAACAGAAATTCTTGTTTACATTTTGATGTATGACTATTAGACATGGGTTGATGTGTCTTGTCATTCAGGGGATTGCTGCATTGCTATGAAGACAGATGTGGGACAATCCCTGGCTTTATAGACTCTTCTTACATCTCATTCAGCTTGGGTATCAGTTTGCCTGTTCTGCTCCACATTTGTGTTTGTTTTGGGGACCATTCCGCCACTGACTGGACCAGAACAAGTTGGCAAAGCAAAAGTTCTGCCCTTTCTACTTTGACTGCATACAAAAGTCATCCCAGATGAAACGTGGAAGTATCTACTCCATTATCCTTCTAGTATGTGAATATATACCTTCCGCACAGGATCTGAAGACATATTAGTCTCATCCTCTACATTTTGATCCTCCCATACCCATGCAAATAGTGACTTACAAAAGGTGGAGAATCCAAAATCTTTCTATCTGGTCATCTCAATAGGTCCAAGGTACCAAGTCCATTCCCAAGAGGGTTTTATTTGAATCTAAATGGCAAGGAAAAGCTTTGCTCTGTGATACAGCGGTCACATTGAAATAGCGGACAGCTACCATCATGAGAACAAGCCAACCAGTTATCCCATCCATCTTGTAGTAGAGTTTGGACTATGCACTCCAATGGCTTAATACCATTTGTTATAATCCAGACCCACTTTTTCAACCAGGGTGCTTTCAGGTTTCTTCAGGGGTGCCTTGGCAAAATGCATTTAGGTACAGCAAACCACAGGTTTTTCATTGAGCACCATGAGAACCTTCAAGCCGCAGCTGTCCTAACAACCAATGAGGTAGAGTAAACACTCTAATGTTGGGTGTTCTACATGTGTGGATATTTCAGCATTATGTAAAATCATTTAGTTCTTAAGATTTTAGAATGGGGTACCTCAAGATTGTGCATAATTTTAAAGGGTAAATTGCCTGAGAAAAAGTTGGGAAACAGTGATCCAGACCATGTGACCATCATTAGTGACTTCATGTAATCAATCATGGGAATGATCAAAAGCAGCCAATAAATCAAAAAGACATTAATCGCATAGAAAAACTTTATAAAATTAACCAAAAGTTCAGTGTACATACATTCAAACACATTTACAAAGAAAATGATAAAAAAAAAAAAAGAAAAAAGAAGAATATACAGTTTATGAGAATGTTACAAAATATACAAACAGAGCTATAAAAAGTCAGTATAAGGTCAGCTCTAGTAGGCTGTGGGTGACATTTATTACAAACATGTCTGTAAATTTACTATTTTTGTATATTATATAAACAATATAGATGTGTAATTTTTACTTTAAATCAGGGTAAATAAATAGGAAGATCTAAAATAACCCTTCCTGATAATTTTTCTTATGCTAATCTTTCACACCACCACCCCCTCCGATATATTGTCCTCACCTATCAACAACCAATTAGAGTGTTTAAAAAGGCCAGAACATGACTACAGGGAAGACTATAGCAAGGTTTTATGGAAGATTACCAAAAAAGCTTAGGAAATCAGGATCTCCCCAGCACTCCTTGGTAGAGTGATAAAGCCAGTTGCTTTATGTGAATAAAGAACATGATTATCACTATGTCAAAGTGTGCTGCAGGTGCAGATCTTAATTTTCCCATGACTGAATGGTGGCCACCAACCACTTCAGCACCCTACATGGGCTGTAAGAGAGCCTGTAAGATATACAACAGATACTTCTCACAAAAAAAGCTGCCCGACAGCTACCGATCAGATTAAAATTTAAAATGAAAAAGACTTGCAGAAAAATATTTGGACTCTTATTGGGGACTTAAGAGAAAGGTCCGCTTTGCAGATCACCCTCATCTTCCATGACAGCACTACCTGGATAGGCTTACCAGATAAAATCCTGAATAGAAATGGAGCCCCTATTGTAACTGAAGCATCTAGAGAAGACATATAAGCTGAAAATAATAATCAGGCTTCCAAAGGAGAACATGGAGTGGTAGGGTAAGTAGTATGAACTACTTAGTGTCCCAGCTAGTAGCTGGGAATAATTTATGAAAGCATTACAGTTTTAGCAACAATCTCCCAGGGTGAACTATTCTAAAAATACTGGGCTTGGAGTAATTCATCTAAAAGCTAATGTTTTAGCCCCAAACGTTGCTTGCAATAAGATTTAAAGCAGATCTAAAGTCTAATGCCGCGTACACACGGTCGTACTTTTCGTCTACAAAAGTCGGACAGCCTGTCCGACAGACTTCCGGCAGACTTTCGGTGGACTTGCGGCGGACTTGCGGCCTACTTTCTAACGAACGGACTTGCCTACACACGACCACACAAAAGTCTAACGGATTCGTACGTGATGACGTACACCGGACTAAAATAAGGAAGTTCATAGCCAGTAGCCAATAGGTGCCCTAGCGTGGCTTTTTGTCCGTCGGACTAGCACACAGACGAGCGGATTTCGGGGTCCGTCGTAGTTACGAAGTAAAGTTTTAAAGCATGTTTCAAATCTAAAGTACGTCGGATTTGAGGCTAAAAAAGTCAGTTGAAAGTCCGGAGAAGCCCACACACGATCGGATTACCAGCCAGCTTTAGTCCATCAGCGTCCGTTGGACTTTTGTAGACGAAAAGTAGGACCGTGTGTACGCGGCATAAGACTATTCTCCCTCTCCCCCCACTAACCCTAGCCCAAACATAAGACCATTGCCAGCTTTACAACCACCATTTTTGAGTCTATCTTTCTGCTCTGTAAGAACAGCCCATCGGTGCCTTGCTTGTACATTAATTTTTGGTCCCTGCCGAGATCCAGAGGTAGGGATCCTCTCGTAAGCAGAAGAAGGTAGCTCCCAAAAGGTAAATATTTGGGCAGCTACTCATAGTCGTAGTGGTTAACATGGTGGGGATAATCTTGACCATTGGACCATCCAAAAGCAGTGCCAAAGAAAAAGGAGGGGTGGGCAAAATAACCCAAGGCTAACCACAAGAGCCCTAACCAGGACACAGGAGTCTTAAATGGGTCACAGGAGCCCCATCCGAAAAAAAAAAAAACAAAAAAAAAAAAACACCACAAACAAAGTAGGTAAGGGAATCTCCCAAATATTCTCGAATGGAGGTTTCTGGAGAACCGATAGTACCAAGTTTAAATCCCATGGCTACAAAAAATACCTTACAGGCGGAGCCACATGCCGTACTCCTTGAATGAAGGTGGGGGGGAAGCTCAGCTTAACCAAGGGACTCTAGGATGGGAGGAGGGATCCTGCAGGCAGGTCCGACCATCCCCGCATCCACCCCAAACCTCACAAAGGTGGAAAGGGGGGCTGTACTTACCGATCCATGGTGTGGGTGACCTTCCAGACAGTACTCCTCACCACCGAAGTGGGGGCTGTCGGCCAAGGGACTGCTGCGACTCGGCCCAGAGCCCGTTCGCATGCGACCCTGCGAGACCTTTAACTTGTGGGCTTGCCTCTGTCCATTGAGGCTATGTCGTGGCCGACCTAGCGCGTACTGGGGAGACCACTGGATCTA
The DNA here is from genome assembly GCA_037952835.1 of Lithobates septentrionalis. NCBI lineage: Eukaryota > Metazoa > Chordata > Amphibia > Anura > Ranidae > Lithobates > Lithobates septentrionalis. The sequence continues at coordinate 390,219 of JBBDGP010003348.1, forward strand.
GATTATCCAGCCTGTAGCCCAGCCCGGCAGTTGATTGTAGATCTTCCAGGAAAAAATGCATTGAAGAAAGACAAAAAAAGCTAAATTTGCTAGGACCAAATGATCCCAGCAAGGAGCTAGGTCCTTACTCCTGACTAGACAGAAATAAACTGAATACCTAGAGCAGGGAGGGGGTTATATACTGACTGAGGACAGCCCATGAGCGTAGCCAGGTGTTTTTTTGTTTTGCCCAGTCCTACTCCTGCGGAGGCGATATAACCCAATGGTCAAGATTAAGGAGGCGATGTGTCCGTCGATGAACGAAAGAGAAAATACGGCAATAGTCTTTAGGGACAGATTCCTCCATCCATGCTGTTTAGCGGGATTGAGTTATCTATGGATTTTTGTGATAAACTAGAGAAAGCCACATGTGTATCGCTAGCTTTTACAGATCCTGTTACACTTGCCCTGTGATTCTATGACAGATCTCTAAAACATGGCCTACTGGTTATTAAAGAATGTTTGACCAGATTTACGCCTTAAGTCAGGTGCATGTCATACACAAGTTCTGGGGCTTGGATGGCTGGGAAGAAGTAAGATTGCAGTTGTCTCTTTTCAGCCATGATGTGAAAGATGAGAAATGGGGGTTACACAGCGTGCATATATAAAAGATTGTATGACATTTTGAGTGAATGAGCAAAAAGAGCCCCCACAGGGAGGAGAAGGTATCTTGCAAATTCTTTAACTGGCTGCAGTCAACCAGCCCGAGAACCTGCAGGTTCCTGTGCAGGTCACTGGGGACCTCACTGCAGATAAACTGGCCAATCCACTATGCCAAAGCTCTAAAAAAATAAAAATAAAAAAAATAAATTAGTTTTGTTGCTAGCAAGTCGAATCACATGCTGGTTTCCTAAAGGGAAACTATAATTGATTGGGTTCAATGCTATTTTACAGTTTTTTTCAGCTTCATACGGAAGTTTTAAATCTTTTTACCATTAAAAGAAAAAAATATTTGTTTTTAAAAGATTTACAGAAAACAGCAGAAGCTGTTTGCCTTCAGATGCTGTCTTCATTAATAAAACATCAGAGGAGATGTGTATTCTGTAAACAGGCTGTTCATAACAAAGCAGATAGCGGAAAACTTGTGAAAAAGAGCCTAGAGCTCCAACTGGTGACTCAAAATGAATTCATATGCAATATTGTATTTATTTTTTTTAGCCCTGACTAGAAAATGCTGTATGTACAAAACGAGTTTCCTGAAAGTCCAACTAGAATCACAGCTATAATAGTCAGTCATACATTCCATTTCCAACTTCTACTTTTATGCAATAGCAATTGTGCATTGTGTAAACCCAAAAGAAACCAGTGTTTGATCATGCTGCCCAATGCATTCTGTAATAGCAGAACTTGTCAGACATTCCTCTTCTCTTCCTCTACAGTGAGGAGCAATATGGCTGGTACATTATTTCTACAATGAGAAAAGGTATTTTAGAGGGACACAGTTGTCGCTGAAAAAAGCACATTTCAAAAGCATTTTCCTGCAAAAGAAGAGGCATTATAGTTACCTCTGCCGTGATCCAGGTCTGCTAACTTCACTCTCTTCTAAAACCATGACCTCTTTGCCATTCAACACTTGCCGTGTGCCCTTACACGGCACATGCTGTAGTTCCATCCCCTGACCCCTACCTCACTACTGATTTCAGTAGTGCCATAGTGATCAAACACAGCGTGAAGTCGCAGGCATCCAACACTCCTGGAAGTGTTTAATTCTGATGGAAACCATCATTTATATAGAGATTGAAGATAGGGGATCCAGGCCACTGGGTCATCGTCTTTGGTAGGGGGCTGTTTATGAGATTTGTTTTGTAGAGAATTGTATTAATTTAAGGAATTTACAAGCAAAAATCATTTAACAACTTATAACTTATGCACACAAATACAATATAGTGTATATATTCTATAAATATATAATACCCTTTTTTTGCAAAACAAAAGATGAGATTGTGTCAAGTACAAAGATTCTAAACATGTCAAGCCACAAAAAAAATGCATTAGTGGGGCGTGGCCTGGACATGGCTGGATAGAGACGTGCATTTGCTGAGCTCCCGGCCGTCTCTCCCTTTACCCCAGCTATTCATGCCCAAACTCTGAACTATGTACTCTACCAGAAGGAGAACTACTAAGAAGAGCAGCAGACTGACCAAATCCACCCCTCAACCACCCTCCTCAAGCGAACTGAGACGAAGATTCCAGCTATCTCTCCTTGACTCCCCGGAACTCAAGATGGCGGCGCAGCATGGAGAGCGCTCAGGGAGACAAGCAGCGAGCAGCTCCTCATCACCGCACGGAGCTACGCAGGCGGCCGAAAGCTACGACGGATTCCCCACAGATCTCCGCCCGGTTCCTGACGAACACTCACAACCCTCACTATACTCACATGGAGTAGACTCGGAACTGCGCGCTCTGCTACAAGCCTTGCCAACTAAAACGGACATCACGGCCCTCATTGCCACAGTGGAGGCAACCCACCGCAAGGAGATGAACGCAGTGAGAGCAGACGTCAGTAAGCTGACCTCCAGAGTAGAAGCGGGAGAGAGCTCCTTGTCAGCATTGGAGCGTCGGATGACAACAATAGAAGACAGCCAAGCCGCACAGAATATGGCACTGCAAGAACAGCAGCTGAGACTGGAAGAAATGGAGGACAGGAGCCGCAGGAACAACCTGCGCCTCCGGGGACTACCAGAAGTCACAGGACCTGAAGATCTGGCGGATACCGCGATCGCTATCTTCCGCAGCCTGCCAGGTATAGATTTACCAGAACGCATTGTCCTTGACAGGATCCATCGCGCACTAGGCCCCAAGCCAACTGACCCCCTGAGACCCAGAGACGTCATTTGCAGGGTACACCACTATGTGCATAAGGAACAGATCCTGCGTAAGGCCTGGGAAGCGGAGGATCCAGAACTAGACGGTGCCACAATCAAAATTTTCCCAGATCTATCCCGAGCCACACTGCAGAGAAGGGCAATCCTGAAACCATTACTGGATGTGGCCAGACGAAAAGGAGCTACCTATCGTTGGGGGTACCCACTATCAATTACATTCAGGAAAGATCAAAGATCCTTCACCTTGCGCAATCCGGATGCCCTGCCAGCCCTCTTTTCGTTTCTAGACACAGAACCTGTAGATGTCCCGAATTGGCTGGACCAGCTTCCACGTGCACCCGGACGGATGCCCGCACAGGGAATGGGAAACAATCACCCACAGAGACGACCAAGAAACCGCGGCCGATCCAGAGCTGCCTCTCCTGATGGCACACGTGAGTCATGAAAACCTTTCCCTATCTGCAATATACTTAAACACTAAGAGATGATGCTCAAGATGTTTTGTTCTCCTTTGTTTGGAGCGGTTTGTTTTCATCTAACCACTATCCCTAAACGGTGACGGTCAGGTAGAGGTCAAGGACGCACCTGAATCTTGTTGGACAAGAAACTGATCAGTCTACCAAGACCATCAGAACAGAACTCAATTTCACTCTATCCCAGACCCAAGTGGCATTGACTTACCTACCACTAGAGGCACTCTCTAATTAACATGAGCCACCTCTCTGGGCAAGACACACCACAACCCGAGATGAATACTCTAATAGACGGAACGCTGGAAGTAGCAGACTTGGACACAGATAATACATCTGAGGAGAACAGACCCATCTAGGTCCAGGTACGCTTACCAGTGATTGGCAAGCTCACATAGATGACCCTTGATTCGAAGTGGACACTAGAGCAAATAATGCATTAACAAATAAGTACTACTAAACGTGTGCAGTAGGAGGACTCAGTAAGACTGATGACCTGCAGAGTCTGTTTGTGGTGGCTCCTGGTGGGGACATTCACGCTCCTGACTAGTGGAGCTCTGAGGTACCCACCACGCAGGCGTGACACCCTGCTACAGACTTCATGAGAAACATGAGGTGATGGTTATATAGTGATAAATAAATAAGCTCATAAAGACATGAAACATGATTAATATCTGGATTTGGACTTCGGAACAAATACAGATAATATAACATTAAATGAGCTATAAGGTTGATTTACTAAGTTTAGCACAACACGGTTTATACAAGCTAAAATTTAAGTAACTTCTCAGAGGGGCTCAAGGTGTTCATTCACCCACTTAGTTCTGTTATCTTGCTTAATAGTTTGCTTTAAAAGATGCTCAACAGTTTTGTTTTTTTTCCCCTTTTTTTTTTTTTTTTTTTCCTCCTTCTGGTTATATATCTAGCTACGCTGGGGTGGGGGGGGGGGGGCGGACGGGAGTCTCGCTGTTTGGAGCCTTGTCCTTCCTCTCTCCCACCTAGGTTGACATACCCCCCTGGAGGTAGACTTTGTGTCTTCAGGGGGTTGTATGCGAAAGGTATCCCCCACTTTAAGTGGGGTTGTGAAACGGGCAGGACACTAGGTCTTGCTTGTACTTTTCTCTTTACTCTGCTAACCTTCTCACTATTCTATTAGCTTCAATATCTCTTTCTATTTCCTATCTCTCCCCTTCCATATCTCCCTTATATTGAACCTATCCCCCCCCCCCCCCCCCCCCTTGCCCTACTACAATATGGCAGTCAGTAAAATCAAAGTAATGTCCTTAAATGCAAAAGGGCTTAATATACCAGAGAAAAGACGTATGTTGTTAAATGACTTAAAGAGGAATGATACAGACATAGCCTTCATCCAAGAGACACATTTTAAAGCCAATCGACTGCCATACCTAAAAAACAGACATTTCCCAGTAACCTACCACTCAATGAATCCGAGGACCAAATCCAAAGGAGTATCCATCCTAATTTCCAGTAAGATTCCTTGGCAATTACAAAATTCCCAAATAGACCCGGCAGGTAGGTATATATTTCTCACAGGACTAATTGGCACAGTGAAGGTAACGTTAGCAACCATATATACCCCTAATGAGCAACAAGCCACATTCATGAGAGAAACTCTAGAGAAACTAACCGAGTTTAGGGAGGGCCAACTAATCATAGGGGGTGACTTTAATGCGCCATTGATTCCTTCGGCGGACACATCCACGGGCAGAACATCGATCCCATCATGCCAACTTAAGCGAATAGCTAAGACACTACATCACTCCCAGCTAATTGACGTCTGGCGCCTACAACACCCGGGAGAACGTGATTTTACATTTTATTCAAGTGTACATCAATTGTATACCAGAATTGACTATTTTCTGATCCCCCACACTCAGCTACATGCTGTAGAACAAACCTCAATTGGAAATAGGACATGGTCAGACCATGCACCTATATTCCTAACCTATAGCCTATCGGACACTACATCCCCGAGACACCGTTTTTGGCGTCTAAATGAAAACCTCCTGCAGAACCCCGAAATATTGACTGAAGTGACCAGAGCACTGGACCTGTACTTTAAAGAGAATGATCAACCAGACTGTGACCCGGGAATACTGTGGGAAGCCCATAAAGTAGTCCTTAGAGGGATCTTAATATCCCATGGTGCTCGTATTAAAAAAGAGAGAAATGCACAACTATCCCAACTTTTACTTGAGCTAGCTACCCTAGAAGCCAGACACAAACATGCCCCTACAACGACGCCTGACCTGAATCTGACAACTGTCCGACGGAAAATTACAGACCTCCTACAATACAGAGCAAAAGCAGCCATACAAATATGCAATAAAAAGATGTATGAGTCAGGAAATAAATGCGGGAAACTATTGGCCCAAATGGTTAGAACTCACAAATCTACAACCTACATTCCACATATTTCTACTTCCAAAGGCAAAATAGAGACTTTACCTGCACAAATTACTGAAGAATTTAGACAGTTCTACTCCAAATTATACAATCTGCCACAGTCAACTCCCTCCACTACCGAAATAGAGGAATATATAATGTCCTCCCAAATGACGTCCCTCTCTCCAGAAATCAGAACTGAACTAGATGAACCCATCTCCTTAACAGAAGTCCAAAAAGCTTTAAGATCAATGAAACCAGGCAAAGCCCCGGGTCCTGACGGGTATACATTACCATATTATAAAAACCTCTTTCCCATACTAGGACCACATATGGTCACATTATTTAACAAGATAGGAGAAGGAAATACCTTTGCTAGAGAAACTCTGAAAGCCCACATTTCGGTGATACACAAAGAGGGGAAAGATCCGGCAGCCTGTGGCAGTTACAGGCCGATATCACTGTTAAATCTCGATCTCAAGATCTATACCAAAATCCTGGCGACTCGGCTGGCACACCATCTCCAACAACTTATTCACTTAGACCAGGTTGGATTTATTCCTTCCAGGGAAGCTAGAGATAGCACCACAAAAGTGTTAAACTTACTACACATCACCAAATCAAGAAGGATCCCCTGCGTCTTTCTTAACACCGACGCTGAAAAGGCGTTTGACCGCGTAAATTGGCAATTTATGTTTGCGGTTCTCAAGCATATAGGTCTAGGAAAGGTGATGCTCAGCCGAATAGCTGGTATATATTCTAACCCCACAGCACAGATGAAAGCGAATGGGGTCCTATCCGATCCCTTCTCAATCACAAATGGAACGAGACAGGGATGCCCCCTCTCCCCCCTACTCTTTGCCCTTTCGTTAGAGCCCTTCCTATCCCAAATAAGATTAAACCCTGATATACAAGGAATATCGCTCGATCCCATGCAACATAAGATATCAGCCTACGCAGATGATTTACTTTTCTCCCTAACCCAGCGGTCTCTATACCTAACCTCCTTAGGAGAATTTGAAAGATATGGGAAATTATCAAATTTAAAAATCAACTTTTCCAAATCAGAGGCGATGGGAGTCTCAGTACCAGCCAATTGCCTTGCAAATTTGCAATCAAGCTTTAAATTTAGATGGACTACCTCTGCTCTGACCTATTTAGGTACGAAAATACCACCTGACCCAAACCTTCTCTATGCCAGCAACTTCCCTCCCTTATTGTCCAAGACCAAAATATTGGTAGATGACTGGAATACTGGACTGCACTCATGGTTTGGGCGATGCAATCTACTTAAGATGAGTATATTACCAAAATATCTGTATCTATTCCAAGCTCTACCAATCAAGATACCCGCCGCATACCTCAAACAAGTGCAAACTCTTTTCATGCGCTTTGTTTGGGCTCATAAAGCGCCACGCATCCCAAAACAACAACTTTCCAGACCAAAAATGTATGGTGGCATTGCGCTCCCAGACATCCGGAAATACTACCAAGCAATCCACTTAGGCAGGGTAGTTGACTGGCAACGACATAAAGAAATTAAATTATGGGCACAAATAGAGCAACATCAGTCCACAATACCCCTCCAGACGGCGATGTGGTGCTGGGACTCCCTTCCAATAGACCTGAAATCTCACCCCCTCATAGGCAATACTATTAAACAATGCTTACAAGCAACATTGCAAGCCTCATTAACGACTAAAGACTCTCCATTAACTCCCATACTGGGAAACCCCAAATTTCCACCTGGAATTAATCCAAGACAGTTTCAGACACTGAGGGATTCCAACTATGTTGGAGCTTCACACTTCGTGAGACAAGACAAATGGCCCTCCATCCCAGAGTTGATGGATCCCATAGGCCCATTCAAACTCGATTTCTGGAATGCAGTACAAATACACCATTTCCTCCAGACATTCCCAAACCCTAAATCGTACACTAGACCCTTGACTACATTTGAGGAACTATGCTCAGAAACGGAACCGCTACCACAGCTCCTATCTAAGATGTACACTATTCTTAATACGCCCTCACAGCCTCTTGACCTTCCATGCATTACAAAATGGGAAACAGACCTCCAAACCTCGTTCACGACAATACAGAAGCAGAATATGGTCGCGCTTTCTCTCAAATCGTCAATATGCACTAAATACAGGAGACAAACTATAAGATCTTAACTAGGTGGTACTTAACACCTAGCCGTCTACATATTATGTTCCCCGATACGTCAAAATACTGCTGGCGATGTCAGAAAGATGAGGGAACGCTACTGCACATATTCTGGTTCTGTACAAAGCTAAAGAACTTCTGGACTATGGTTCGCTCCATCTCCCAGAAATTCACGGACTATCAGATTCCGAATGACCCGGCATTCTTTCTTCTCCACGTCTCCTCCATAACGCCCAAAAAATATAAAAAATCTATTCTGCGCCATTTAACAAATGCAGCTAAGTCTTGCATTCCTGTTCTCTGGAAACAGCAGTCCCCACCGTCCATCTCGCTGTGGCTACAGAAAGTCGAAAATATAAACAACATGGAAGATCTCACAATGACAGCTCAAAACAAACAAGCAGCCTACCAAAAAACATGGACACTTTGGAACATGTTTAAATACTCAGAGGAAGGAAAAGCTCTCTTTGGGAATCTAAATCAATAATAGCCCACAACTCACTCAACATAGAATGAATCACTTATTCAAACAAAAGAAGCTGACCCTCCCCCCCCCCCCTCTATCCTACCCCCCCCCCCACCTCCCCCCCCCCCCCCCCCCGCCCTACCCTCCTCCTCTTGACTTCGTTTTCTTCCTACTACCTGCTCTACTTTCTCTTTACTTCACGCTATGGTTGTCGCCACCTGATTGAACCAAACAGCCTACAAGTATAGGACATGATACACAAATAGATTTTTTAGATAGGTGTTTTATACATGTATTCTCGAGACGGAAGTTATATGACAATAATACAACATGATATGCACATCTCAGAGATATTGGAAAGCTAACAAACTCTGTATAACAAATCTCTCGAACTGTCTTATACATTGTCCAGATGTACTCTGGGAGGCTGCGACCTCCTTTTTCTCTTCTTCTTCTTTCTTTTGAAAGTTTTCCTTACTTTCTGGGGCTCTGCCCTTTTTGTGAAAACTAATAAAAATTATATTTGCAAAAAAAAAAAAAAATGCATTAGTGTGTATGTAGGGGGGCTTTTAAACCTTTTTTTTATTTATTCTATTAACTTTTATTTTATTTTTTTTTATATTTTATTTTTTCATTTTTCTTTTAACTTTATTGATATCACGAGAGGAATAAAATACAGGTGACAGGTTCTCTTTAGAAGGGATCCTTTGGACACCAAATGTTACCTCTGCACTCTGTTGAAGCTGATGGAGCACAGACTGTTAATTCTTCCCCAGTTACAGCGGCTAGATTTTGACAGCTCTGAACCTGAAAGTGCTCAGAGCTGAGCACTTCTTGGTTCATACTACCGTGGAAGATCAGGGGAATGGAGACATCATTGTTATTCTCCCTCTGGACATCACGGAGATCCTGGGCACCCAGAAGGGTCAGGTAAGCCCAGGACACATGGGGGGAGGCACCTTCACACAAATTGCAGGCACCCAAATCACTTCTACTAAAAAGCGAAAATCGCTATCTAAAATGGTAAACAAACTCTGGGGTACTATAGCATCCGGGAGTTTATTTACATGTCACTGCTACCACTGCTACCCTAAGTCAATGGAAATATTAGGGTTATAGCACCCAGAAACTCGCTTCACTGGTGAGCTATCCTAACAAGTTTTCTAGCTGTGAGCAACTGCCATAGAAATTACAAAGTTAAAGAAGGATATCACAGACAAGAAAAAGGGAGCTGTAAGAGAGACACCTTTGCTATGGCCCAGTGGGGTGAGAAAAGAGGCAAACTACTCTGGTGATGCCAGAATCTCTAAGATATAATAAGCCAGTAGGGGGTTCAACCAAACAGAAATACCTTTGGCGGAATTGGCCCCAAAAGTAAACTATTGTTGATCTAAATGTAAAAAAAGCCAATTGCTCTGCTCTCATGTTGATCCACTAGCTTGAATACTTTGAGTAACAGACACGGAATACATCAGGTATCCTTATCTGCATAATTGTCTCAGATCAAAAATCGCTAGCAAGTCAGCCAGGAAACTAGTATTTTCAAAATGAGGGGCAAGTCTCCATGCTTCTGGCAGAAAAATAAAAATAAAGCATTTGCTTCTAAATGAAGGTTAAAAACCATTAAAAATCGCAGTAGGAATTTTCCTATAATGTATAAGCACTATAATAATTATTCCAGGGAAGCATCTCTGGTTAATTCATTCTTGGCATCCTTTTCTTTGTTTGTAGATAATTGCACTTTTTCCCCCTCTTTAAAAAATAAACCAGATATCCGTAAAACCATTCCAAGGGTAGGAAAAAAAAAAAGACAAGGTATAACAAATGACACAAATAAGTTAAGACATAGCCATTAAGGAAAAAAATACACTTATAACACAACAATTTTTCGTTAAAGGTCCTTAAAACAAGTCTTCCATGTAAAAGCCGACCGGGCGGTTTATCTTTCTTCTGATTTTTAATTTAATGCGTAATTAAACTGGTTTGCAAACTTCTCGTGGCGCCTCTTATCCATTTGGTTCATTGCGCTTATCACCCGTTTCACTGATCCCCTGTGAGACGAAGGCAAAGGAGAGAAGCTGTTAGCCCAAAAATAAACACATAAAGTCAAGCTCAAGTAAAGTCAAGACGGGATGTTTATAGATATGTTTAAAAAAACAAGGCGGTATCATTAATTACCGCTGGGTCCTCCTAACGTTGAGCTGATGAGGCAGAACAAATTAGACGTGTTAACTAAATTAAGTACGGCAATACAAATAGTTTTAATTCAACAAGGTTTTAATAAGAGGAGTGAAGTAATGGAAGGCTCGCTTTAATGTGCCCACTACACCTTTGTCATTATTCTTTAACACCGACCTTACAAGATAAATGGCAAACGTCCAAGCTTCGGTACGAGCAAGGCTGCCACAGACAAAGGCAAAGCATTCTTGTTATCCAAACTCTTGGAGGGGGAAGGTGACTGTCTAAATTCCCGGGCTGGGGTTCAGGCTAAACTGGTCTTCAAGGTCCTGATGGGTGGGGTATGTACTGTTAACTCTTTAATGGGCTTTTTAAAGGGAAACTACACTTTTCACTTTTTAAAGCTGAATTCTGAATATAGGCAATTTTTACATGGCTACATTTGTCCAATATAAGTATGTGTCATGCCTGTGGGATCCCTGTGGAAGCTGGTAATCACTACAGTGATTCCCACTGGCTTCCGGGACCCTTGCCAAGTGGTTGTCCTGCTGCTTAGTGAGAAAAATTCAGACAAACATGCAGAAAACACTTTGCATGTTCTGAATGGATTCAAAGTGTTCCTTCACTGAATTTGGTGGAGATTGTGACATCACTGCCCCACCTCATCCAGTCAGAGAACACTCTGCATTCTCTAAGAAAAAGCAAAGGGCAGCCACTCGACACAGGACCCAGAAGCTATTGGTGATCACTCTGGTAGCGGTGTCTACTAGAGTGATTTCAGGCTTTTACATGGGTCCCACAGGTATAGCACATACATACTAATGCCCCGTACACACGGTCGGATTTTCCGATGGAAAATGTCCGATCGGAGCGTGTTGTCGGAAATTCCGACCGTGTGTGGGCTCCATCGGACATTTTTCATCGGATTTTCCGACACACAAAGTTGGAGAGCAGGAGATAAAATTTTCCGACAACAAAATCCGTTGTCGGAAATTCCGATCGTGTGTACACAAATCCGACGGACAAAGTGCCACGCATGCTCAGAATAAATAAAGAGATGAAAGTTATTGGCCACTGCCCCGTTTATAGTCCCGACGTACGTGTTTTACGTCACCGCGTTCAGAATGATCGGATTTTCCGACAACTTTGTGTGACCGTGTGTATGCAAGACAGGTTTGAGCCAACATCCATCGGAAAAAATCCTAGGATTTTGTTGTCGGAATGTCCGAACAAAGTCCGACCGTGTGTACGCCCTATTACACTGGCCCAAGCTGGACTATGTAAAAATTGTTATATGGGACTCATATTTAAGCTTTTACTGTAACATTATTATATACGTAGGCTTTATATAGCATCAGCATTTTTCACACTTCTTTACAAATAAAAAAGAGAGATAGTACACTTACAATACAAGACAAGAGAGTTAGGAGGTCTCTACCCATGACAGCTTACAATCTAATAGAAAGGGGGAAGTAGGAGATAGCTGTACAGCTTGGAGTAGGAAGTTCCAGAGGATGGGAGAGGGTCTGGGGAAGTACTAGAGATGAGTATAGGAGGGGGTAACAAGGGGTCTAGAGTAGGAGATCTTGGAAGAAAGCCAAGAGCAAGGTTCGGGTTATATTTTGAGATGAGATTGGCGATGTTATGTTATACAGAGCAGCGTTGTAGATGGTTTTATATGTTTGTATTTTGAATTTATTTGTTGGGTGAGCAGAGGTTAGGGGAGGCATTGGAAGAACGGCAAATATTCACGCAAAAGATTTTTTTGATCAAATGTTTTCATAAACAAGTTTCCATGAACCACGTTTTGCTTATCCTATGAGAGGAGTACACACTCCCAACAGGGCATATGATCAACACTCTGCTTAAAGGGTCATTAAACCCACATCATTAACCACTTGTTGACCAGCCGCCATTATACCACGGCAGATCGGCATGATCCCACGAGCCGTCCTAGCTGTACGTCAGCTCCTTTAAGCGGGATAGCAGCAGGCGTGCGTGCACGCCTGATGCACTACGGGGGTGCCGATGCTCTTGACCGCCGGCCACGCGAGATCGCGGGCACGGAAGGCAGAACAGGGACATGTGTGTGTAAACACACACATCCCTGTTCTGTGAGGAAAGGCAGATCGTGAGTTCCTATAGCTAGGAACCATGATCTGTCTTCTCCTATAGTCAGTCCCCTCCCCCTACAGTTAAAACACACAATAGAGAACACAGTTAACCCCTTGATCACCCTCTAGTGTTAACCCCTTCCCTGTCAGTGACCTTTATACAGTAATCAGTACATTTTTATTGCACTGATCGCTGTATAATTGTCCCAAAAATGTGTAAAAAGTGTCCGATGTGTCTGCCGTAGTGTCACAGTCTCGATAAAAATCGCAGATTGCCGCCATTACTAGTAAAAAATAAATAAATAATAAGAATGCCATAAATCTCTCCCCTATTTTGTAGACGTTATAACTTTTGCGCAAACCAATCAATATACACTTATTGTGATTTTTATGATCAAAAATATGTAGAAGAATACATATCAGCCTAAACTGAGAAAACAATTTGCTTTTTTTTTAAAAAAATTGAGGATATTTATTATAGCAAAAACTACAAAATATTGTGGTTTTTTTTCAAAATTGTCGCTCTTCTTTTGTTTATACCGCAAAAAATAAAAACCGCAGAGATTATTAAATACCACCAAAAGAAAGCTCTATTTGTGGGAAGAAAAGGACATCTATTTTGTTTGGGTACAACGCTGCATGACTGCGCAATTGTCAGTTAAAGCAACGCAGTGCCGTATCGCCAAAAATGGCCTGGTCATTGAGCAGCCAAATCTTCCGGGGCTGAAGTGGTTAAAAACTATCAGTAAATGTTGTATTACATGCTATTCATACTCAGTCACTACGAGATTCATTTTTTGTATTCTGCATAACACCCGGTTGATCCTTGTTCTCTCCCACTTCTGTTCATGTCCCCACTGCAGTTGGAGATTGTGCAGAGCAGTGTTGATAGCTACTGCACATGCTCAGTTTTCAGTGTATTTTCTACCCTGAGCATTTGTTCCCTATGACATCTGATCAGCCCATGTGACTATAGAGTCCCACATGTGGGCGTATACACAGTGGTAAATGACAGCTCACTCTCTCCCTTCTCCTCCATGCCCACTAACCAGCTAAACACAATGGGGGAGTGATATTACATGTAGAGTGATGGAGGCCTCACCTCCCTTTTATTCTAAGACACAGGCTGAATGGGGTGCGACACAGTCTGTGATTGGTAGAAATCCACCCACACCATGTTATTGCCAAAAAAATAAAAATAAAGATTTAATTTCAAATATATATTTTTATGACATTTTAAAACCGTTTATTGATAGTAATTATTTATTTTTACTCTGTATTCCAAAGGACTAGAAGCTCCTCCTGCTTATGCTTCCCTACAGACAGGCTGGAAAAGATCTGGGTCATGTGACAGCTGTATATCAATTAGGAAAAAGGTACTTCGATTTCTATTTTACCGTATATACTCGAGTATAAGCTGACCCGAATATAAGACGAGGCACCTAATTTTACCACAAAAAAATGGGAAAACTTATTGACTCGAGTATAAGCCTAGGGTGAGAAATGTGCAGCTACTGTAAGTGGAAAAGAGGGTTAACAATGCCCATTTGCAGCCTCACTGTGCCATTTGCATGCCTCACTGTGCCCATTTGCAGCCAAAGGTCCCCCGAACTTCAAACTCAGTAGTTAAGGGTTCCTAGATGCCCCCTAGCTGCAGACAAAGTTTGGGGTCTCTGGACCTGAAATGACATTGCTGCAGATGGACACAGTTGACTGAATTTGAGGCCCCGTATCTTGGGGCCACTTGGTGCTAGGAACCCCAAATTTGGCGTGCAAACCCAGTGGAAATAGCGCTACAACATATCCAAAGCTGGGGTTCCTAGCACCAAGTGGACCCAAGATACGGGGCCCCAAATTCTGTTCAGAAAATGTCAAGCACTTTTCTGCAGCAGTGTGACATTTTCCGAACCCACTTTGGGGCCCCATATCTCGGGGCAACTTGGTGCTAGGAACCCTAACTTTGGATATGTTGTAGTGCTAGTTCCACTGGGTTTGCACACCAAATTTGTGGTTCCTAGGTACCAAGTAGCCCTGAGATACTGGGCCCCAAAGTCGGTTCAGAAAATGTCATTCTCTGCTGCAGAAAAGTGCTTGGCTCGAGTATAAGCCGAGGGGGGCATTTTCAACACAAAAAAAGTGCTGAAAAACTCGGCTTATACTCGAGTATATACGGTAATTTAAATAATTACAGTGCCATCATCCATAAGGAAAAGGGATAACATAACTTAAACAATGTGTTTTTAGTATCACTTTAATGACTGCTGAGATCAACCTGGTTAGCCTTAGGCCCGTTTCACACGAGGCGGACTCTGCTTCCACGGAGTCCGCCTCGGTCTGCCGGCTCAGCAGGAGATCTGTCCGTTGATGTCCCCTGAGCCGGCGGATGACAGGTCCCTCTCTGCTCACTGAGCGGGGAGGCGCTTGTCAGGCGCCGCTGCCGCCTATGGAGGGATCGGATGAAAACAGCATGTCCGTTTTCATCAGATCTCACCCGATCTGATCCGCCAGCGGCGGACCTGGAGGTAGGGCCATCCGTCTGCTTTTAGCGGATCGGACCGGGTCGGATGTCAGCGGACATGTCTCCGCTGACATCCGTCGCTCCATAGGCTTACATGGAGCGCCCGTTCAGGTCCGCCGTCAAAACTGACAGGCGGACCTGAACGGTCCGATCGTGTGAAAGGGGCCTTATGGAGAATCTAGCAATTTCAAATCAGGTAGGGCCTGACATACACACTCTCACATGGACAAAGAACAGCAGTAAAGCACAATCAGTGGGCAGCACTTTGAATTAGGAAGCCGGAGACTGCTTGTTAAATGAGTGAACAAATACAGCTACCCTCACTTACAAACCCTACACAGAGACCAGCTTATTTAAGATGCCTATTAATATTAGCACATTTTAAGATATTTTACATTATGCTGGAAGCATTGAAAAAAGATTTTTTTTTTTTGTAGAACTTCAGCCTGAACACAGTTTTTTCTACAGTTTCTAATGTTAAAGTTGTATAGATTTTTAAATATAACCAATTTAAAATGTAATTTCAGTTCTGAAAGTTAAAGGACTGCTTGTAAGCAAGTTAGATTATCTCAAGGGCACCACACCACAGGTTTATGAATCCAATAATTGTTATTTCATTATAGAAGCCCAAAAGGTAACAAGCCAACACATTTGAGGGGCTACAAAGTTCTCACTTCATCAAGGATTCAAGGGCTGATCTGAAAAGAGCAATGGACTCTTATGGGCAAATAGACTTCAGCAGCTGGTTACATAGTTACATAGTAGGTGAGGTTGAAAAAAGACACAAGTCCATCAAGTCCAACCTATGTGTGTGATTATGTGTCAGTATTACATTACATATCCCTGTATATTGCGGTCATTCAGGTGATTATCTAATAGTTTCTTGAAGCTATCAATGCTCCCCGCTGAGACCACTGCCTGTGGAAGGGAATTCCACATCCTTGCCGCTCTTACAGTAAAGAACCCTCTACGTAGTTTAAGGTTAAACCTCTTTTCTTCTAATTGTAATGAGTGGCCACGAGTCTTATTAAACTCTCTTCTGCGAAAAAGTTTTATCCCTATTGTGGGGTCACAAGTACAGTATTTGTAAATTGAAATCATATCCCCTCTCAAGCGTCTCTTCTCCAGAGAGAATAAGTTCAGTGCTCGCAACCTTTCCTCATAACTAAGATCCTCCAGACCCTTTATTAGCTTTGTTGCCCTTCTTTGTACTCGCTCCATTTCCAGTACGTCCCTCCTGAGGACTGGTGCCCAGAACTGGACAGCATACTCCAGGTGCGGGCGGACCAGAGTCTTGTAGAGCGGGAGAATTATCGTTTTATCTCTGCAGTTGATCCCCCTTTTAATGCATGCCAATATTCTGTTTGCTTTATTAGCAGCAGCTTGGCATTGCATGCCGTTGCTGAGCCTATCATCCACTAGGACCCCCAAGTCCTTTTCCATCCTAGATTCCCCCAGAGGTTCTCCCCCCAATGTATAGATTGCATTCATATTTTTGACACCCAAATGCATTATTTTACATTTTTCTACATTGAACCTCATTTGCCATGTAGTCGCCCACCCCATTAATTTGTTCAGGTCTTTTTGCAAGATTTCCACATCCTGCGGAGAAGTTATTGCCCTGCTTAGCTTAGTATCGTCTGCAAATACAGAGATGGAACTGTTTATCCCATCCTCCAGGTCATTTATGAACAAATTAAATAGGATTGGTCCCAGCACAGAACCCTGGGGGACCCCACCCCTGACCATTCTGAGTACTCCCCATTTATCACCACCCTCTGAACACGCCCTTGTAGCCAGTTTTCAATCCATGTACTCACCCTATGGTCCATGCCAACGCACCTTATTTTGTACAGTAAACGTTTATGGGGAACTGTGTCAAATGCTTTTGCAAAATCCAGATACACCACGTCTACGGGCCTTCCTTTATCTAGATGGCAACTCACCTCCTCATAGAAGGTTAATAGATTGGTTTGGCAAGAACGATTCTTCATGAATCCATGCTGATTACTGCTAATGATATCATTCTTATTACTAAAATCTTGTATATAGTCCCTTATCATCCCCTCCAAGAGTTTACATACTATTGATGTTAGGCTAACTGGTCTGTAATTCCCAGGGATGTTTTTTGGGCCCTTTTTAAATATTGGTGCTACATTGGCTTTTCTCCAATCAGCTGGTACCATTCCAGTCAATAGGCTGTCTGTAAAAATTAGGAACAACGGTCTGGCAATCACCTGACTGAGTTCCCTAAGTACCCTCGGATGCAAGCCATCTGGTCCCGGTGATTTATTAATGTTAAGTTTCTCAAGTCTAATTTTAATTCCGTCCTCTGTTAACCATGTAGGTGCTTCCTGTGTTGTGTCATGAGGATAAACACTGCAGTTTTGGTTACTGAAGCCCCCCGATTCACTCGTGAATACTGAGGAGAAGAATAAATTCAATACCTCTGCCATCTCCCCATCCTTTGTAACCAGATGTCCTTCCTCATTCTTTATGGGGCCAATATGGTCTGTCCTCCCTTTTTTACTGTTTACATACTTAAAGAATTTCTTGGGATTTTCTTTGCTCTCCTCCGCTATGTGTCTTTCATGTTCTATCTTAGCCATCCTAATTGCACCCTTACATTTCTTATTGCATTCTTTATAAATTCTGAATGCTGTGGTTGTCCAAGAGGTTCATGGAGTTACCTAACCAGAGTCATTGAATGCCTCAGTGTGGACTTATCCTCACACTGGGAAACTAAAACTAGCTCTGGATGCAGCACCTCCTACTCAGACCTCCTCAATGATCATTTTTGGTCTGCAACCACCTTGCTTTAACATCATGGTAGTCATTAGGAGCTATGCAACGTCTGTACAATTCCATCATCATAACATACACAAAACAGAGGACTCACGTGACTAACATGCTCCTGTTTAGGGAAAAAACTGGCCAAGAAGACATTGTGGGATGGCTGAAAGGTACATGTACAATACATCTGACAGTCTTATGATTGACCAATGTCTTTAGCCACCCTATGGTTCCACATTCTACAGTGTGAAGCTCAGAGATTATATCCTAAAACCCATTGCACTCTCTCGGACAGATATCAACAAAGCATTAAAACCTCCCAATTACTTTTATAGGGAGGGGTGACTGTATAGACCCTCTGCTAAACTACACTGGACACACATACATGTGTTTCAGCTTAGATATGTGCTGCTAGTAAACAGAAAACTTAGTTTACCATGGGGGTAAATGGAGGATTTTAGTGCACTATTGGATTCCCATCGTTATGGAGGTCCAGTTGAACTGAAAGTTGGCACCACAGTGAAAATTTGCTACTGAATATCCATTTATAGGAACGACTAGAATCCAGCCAACCAAAACGTACACATTTTAGCCACTTTGGCCTTAGTCACAGCTATTACTAAGGTCTGGGTGGCTGAAACGCATAAGGATTTCAGTTGGCTAGATTTGAGCCTTTTGTAGTAAAAAAAGGAAATTCAATTGCAGATTTTCACTATGGTGTCAACTTTCATTTTCGAGTGGTGTTAATTACAAGGCTTACAGAAGCTGCAGTCCGAGCAACCAAGTCCCTCGTTGACCAGTACTGGGTGCAAAGGTAGAGCACAGCTCACGGTTTTGTAAAAGTCCAGGACCTGCAAGCTACACTGCAGTAAACCAATTAAACTTACTCTAGGACCGCCTCACAATAAAAAAAGGATTTTTACTTGCACATGATTGGAGGAGAGATGTCAGTACAGCTTCACCTCATTTAGTAAACTAGTTGAAAAATTGCTTGCAAAATGACCAGGCTTTATTCCTTTAGAATGCACAGCGTCTCAATGAATCAGAACTGGTATGTTCCAAGAGTCAGCGAAAGGCTGCTTCCACCGCAGCCTGATTAAACAGGTGGTTTTCTTGGTGACAGACTCTCTTTATAGAACAATGACAAGCTTCCACAGCGACAGAGAGTGGGGATATGATGCTGCCATGTCAACTGCCTACTACAGAACATCTTATTTACAACAACTGTGATCTGTTCGTCAAGCGTTTCCACAGCTGGACGCATGATTTCCCTTCAATTCCCCGGAGCTAATTAAATCTGGCTTGTTCTCAGGGAAAGGGCGCTGTTAATTGATGTCTGGTACACTCCTGGAGATGTCCATCCAGTTGTTAATTAAGACCTGTTGAGCGAGATCATATAATTTGTGCTGTGATACCAGCTGTCAGACACCATGTTTTATGATGCGTGTGGCAGTAGGAGCGATCGTGCCAAGAACACTTGTGCTCAGCAACATACTGCATGTTCGCGCTACCAGAAACACAAGTAAAATACTGCTAAAAGGTGACTTTCAGAAAATCATGTGCACAATAAAATATTTTTTTCGATTGCAAAAACAATTGAACAGATCAAGACAACCAACCATCAACAGATTACAGAAAAATGTTCTTTGTTCCCAGCATTAGCCTCAAATTGAATACTCCACTTACAGCCGTAGTAAACTCCTAGTATTTAAAAAAAAAAAAAGAAGTGTGGGCCTCCGGACAGATTAGGCTAGTATACATTGCATACAAGCGCATTATGACAGACTTACCTTAAAACAAAGCCCTCCAGTGGCACGCTGTCACAGCTTCCAATCTTCACCTGGTCTTCCTTCTGGGTTCGAGCTCTCCGGTGGTTTGAATAGCTGGGCCCCGATGACATCACTCCCTCACATGCGCAAGTCATGGTCGTAACACAATGCTTTGAATCGATGGCACACTGAGTGTGCTGTTAATTCAAAGTGCAGTGCGCATGCTCCAGTGATGCCATTGGCTGCTTCAAGTGTGAATATCTCCTAAATACTGCAAGTTTAGGAGACATTCATTGTACCTACAAGTAAGCCTTATTAAAGGGCTTCCATATAGGTACAGGTAAAAATGCACAGTTTACTACCGAATACAAATCTTTTTTGCACCCAAGGGTCCAGCTAACTTTTGGGTTGTGTTGAGCAAGAAATAGTCCCTTTTGTAATTAGAAATAAATTGTATGCAAGGTATACGTGTTATATTTCATAACCAATGAATTAATATCAAACGTAGTACTAGAACTAAAACGCAAAACTTTTTTTTCTCACCTTGGAAAGAGCAAGGGAGCGTTACAACACCTGTTAGTTTTTCTTTTACCATCTGTGTCCCATTAGGGAGTTTTCACTTCACTTCCTGTCCCATAGCCACAACAGGAAGTAGGAAGAGATTCCTCCAAAATTTGTGAAATCACTGGTTGTCACTAGAAGTAGTGTCCCCATTAGAAGACTTGCCCTTCATTTCTATTTTGATTTATTTTTTTTATTTTCAGTAATAACAGTCACTAGGACAGATAGAGAGGGTGAGTCTACCCAATGGGGACACAGACAGCAATAAAAAAAACATGAAAGGTGTTCTAATCCCTCTCCGCTCTATCAAAAAAAAAAATTGCCTTCAGTTATACTTTACCAAAGGTTACCTGAACCCAAGAAGGGGTGGATGCCCTAGGCGGTACAATGTGCTGGGAGGGAGGCGCAGGTGAAGTTCCGGCAGTGTGCTTCACAACTGTGTGTTACTACACATGCTAGCCGGCACCGCTGTACCTGTAAAATAGTCTGTAAGATGTGCTGCGTGCGCTCCTGCACACAGCACAAACCCTTCACCACCCTTCTCTGTCAGCACCAGTGGCGTATCATCCATGTGTGCAGGGTGTTCACTGCACACAGGCCCAAAAAAAGGGAGGGGGGGCACTGTGACCTCACCCTGCACACATGGAAGATTGTCCCTTGACAGCCTGTGATGATCAGTGCAGCACTGCGGCAGGGGGACAGTTGCAAGCACCGATCTCCCTGCATGGCTTTTCAGACAGCCACTTCACCTCCTTTCCCACCCACAGCAGTCAGCTAAAATGCCATGCAGGGAGATCGGTGCTTGCAACTTTCCCCCGCCGCACCAATCATCTTCCCAATGTCTGCCGTGTCCTCCTCCTCCCCTGTGTTCTCCGGACCCCTGTGTCCTTTTCCTCTGGACTGCTGTGTGCTCCTCCTCTGCCCCCCCCTTGTCCCCCCGCAGCCGGCTTCCCTCCTCTCTTGCCGGCTGCTGTGGGGGGGATGTTTCAGGATGGAGAGCGGAGGAAGGGGCCAGTAAATAAGTCATTTACTGGCTCCTTCCTTTTCTGAATTGGACACAGTGATCGATCGCTCCTGTGTACTTTGATAACTGAGAAGAGTAAATTGCGTGTTACTCTGCTTCAGTTTATGAATAAACGGGTGCCTCTGTCTCCTGTACATTCATTTTCAATGCTGTTGGGGGTGAAGATGGCCGAAAAGTTAGAGGGGTTTTTAAACTAGGTGACGGGGGGGGGGGGGGGGTCCAGAGGTAGAGATAGTGAGCGCGGAACAAATTCCAGAGGGTAGTATTGGGGGCATTAATGGTAGGTTGACTAAAGCATCTAAACTCGTGGTAAGTATAATAACAAGTCATATTTGCAACCTCAGAACATCCAATAAGCAGATAGTATGCGACCGGTCTAAACTACATGGCATGTTCATCAATGCCAGGAGCCTGGCGGACAAGATGGGAGAACTAGAGATACTGTTGTACAAAGGGGATTTCGATTTTGTAGGAACTTCAGAGACTTGGTTCAACAGCTCTCATGATTGGCTGGCAACCATTTAAGGGTATTCCCTATATCTCAGGGATAGAGAGGGCAAAAAAAGGGGGGGGGGCGTATGCCTGTATATAAAAAATGATGTACAGGTGAATCTGAGAGACAACATCGCTAAGGGAGCAAGGGAGGAGGTGGAATCCTTATGGGTAGAGCTACAAAGGGAGGAAACTAAGGGGAAAGTAGCACTGGGCGTATGCTATAGACCCCCTAACCAAAGGGAGGAGGTGAAGGCGGACTTCCTATCACAATTTGGATTAGCTGCAAGGATGGGAAGTGTCATCATAATGGGGGATTTTAATTATCCAGACATAGACTGGGCGGAGAGAACCTCGCACTCATCTAAAGCTCGCCATTTCCTAAATGTCTTGCAGGACAATTTCATTGGTCAGATGGTAAATGCACAAACTAGAAAAAAAGCGTTACTAGATCTACTGATTACCAACAATACAGACCTGATCACGGATGTGGAAATACGGGGCTATTTAGGAAACAGCGATCACAGGTCAATTCGTTTTAGTATAAATCACACCAATAGGAAACAAAAGGGGAATACAAAGACACTGAATTTCAAAAAAGCCAACTTCCCTAAACTACGAGCCTTGCTAAAAGATATTAAATGGGATAAAATCTTAGGAACAAAGAACACGGAGCAAAAATGGGTGCGCTTTAAGAGCATATTAAATAAGGGCATTAGCCAGTGCATCCCATTGGCAAATACATTTAAAAAAAGCTAATAAATGTCCTGAGTGGCTTAACTCCATTGTAAAAATGAATATAAAAGCAAAGGAAAAGGCCTTCGAAAAATATAAGGCAGAGGGATCATCAGCAGCATTCCAACTTTACAAAAAATGCAACAAGAAATGTAAGGGTGAAATCAGGGTGGCTAAGACAGAACACAAAAGGCACATAGCGGAGGAGAGTAAAAAAATTCCCAAGAAATTCTTTAAGTACATAAATAGTAAGAAAGGGAGGTCAGATCATATTGGTCCCATAAAGATTGATAAAGGGAACCTGGTTACTAAGGATGGAGAGATGGCAAAGGTATTGAATTTATTCTTCTCCTCAGTCTTCACAGGGGAATCGGGGGGGCTTCAGTAACCAAAACAGCAATGTTTATCCTCATGACATGTCACAGGAAGCACCCTCATGGCTTACAGAAGACAGAATTAGAAATGGACTTGAAAAACTTAACACTAACAAGTCACAGGGACCAGATGGCTTGCACCCGAGGGTCCTTAAGGACCTCAGTCAAGTAATTGCCAGACCATTGTGCCTAACAGTCTACTGACTGGAATGGTACTAGCTGATTGGAGAAAAACCAATGTAGCACCAATATTTAAAAAAGGGCCAAGATACATCCCTGGGAATTACAGGCCAGTTAGCCTAACCTCAATAATATGCAAGCTCTCGGAGGGGATGATAAGGGACTATATACAAGATTTTAGTAATGACAATGGTATCATTAGCAGTAACCTTCTATGAGGAGGAGAGCTGCCATCTAGATAAAGGAAGTCCCGTAGACATGGTGTATCTGGATTTTACAAAAGCATTTGATACATTTCCCCATAAACGCTTACTGTACAAAGTAAGGTCCATTGGCATGGACCATAGGGTGAGTACATGGATTGAAAACTGGCTACAGGGGTGAGTTCAGAGGGTAGTGATAAATGGGGAGTACTCGGAATGGTCTGGGGTGGAAAGTGGGGTCCCCCAGGGTTCTGTCCTGTGACCAATCCTATTTATTTATTCATAAACGACCTGGAGGATGGGATAAACAGCTCAATCTCAATAACTTCTCCGCAGGATGTGGAAACCTTGCAAGAAGATCTGAACAAATTAATGGGGTGAGCATCTACATGGCAAATGAGGTTTAATGTAGAAAAATTTAAAATAATGCATTTGGGTGGCAAAAATAGGAATGCAATTTACTCACTAGGGGGAGAACCTCTGGGTGAATCTAAGATGGAAAAGGACCTGGGGGTCCTAGTAGATGACAGGTTCAGCAATGGCAAGCTGCTGCAAAAAAAGCTAACAGAATATTGGCATGCATTAAAAAGGGGATTAACTCCAGAGATAAAACGATAATTCTCCCACTCTACAAGACTCTGGTTCGGCCGCACCTGCAGTATGTCGTCCAGTTCTGGGCACCAGTCCTCAGGAGGAATGCCCTTCTCTGAAGTCCCAGAGAAGGGCAACAAAGCTAATAAAGGGACTGGAGGACCTTAGTTATGAGGAAAGGTTACGAGCACTGAACTTGTTCTCTCTGGATAAGAGACACATGAGAGGGGATATGATTTCAATGTACAAATACCATACAGGTGACCCCAAAATAGGGATAAAACTTTTCCTCGAAAGGGAATTTAATAAGACACGCAGCCATTCACTAAAATTAGAATAAAAGCGGTTTTACCTTAAACTGCGTAGAGGGTTCTTTACTGTAAGAGTGGTTAGGATGTGGAATTCTCTTCCACAGGCAGTGGTTTCAGCGGGGAGCATCGATAATTTAAAAAAACTATTAGATGAGCACCTGAACGACCACAACATACAGGGATATGCAATGTAATACTGACACAAAATCACACACATAGGTCGGACTTGATGGACTGAGATGGACTGCCCCCCCCCCCCGACACTGTCGACAGTCCCCCCCCCCCCCCCCCAGAAAGCGTTGTGAAAAAAAAAAGAGAAACAAATTGTTAAAAAAACAAAAACAAAAAAACATAAAAATTACACTGTCCACTGCCCCATAACCCCCCCCCCCCCCTCCTCCTCTTACCCTCCCCACCCCCTTCCCCAGAAGCACTGTGAAAAAAAAGAAAATATTATTAAAAATAATAGCTAATAAAAAAAACAAAAAAAAAAACAAACTGACACCATCCACTGCCCTAATGGCACTGTCCACTACCCCCCCCCCCCCCCAAATTATTGTAAAAAAAACCCCACAAAAATAAATTGTAAAAAAAATAAAATAAATAATTTGACACTGTCCATTGTTCTACTGACACAATTTTTGATTGCATCTCATATTAATAAATGAGTCGGCTAGATTGGGGGAGGGGAGGAGGCTGATGGGAGGTTAATGACCAATGTTATTTAAAGGAGAAGTACAGCCAAAGCTTGTTTGGCTGTACTTCACCTATGGATCACATCCATAGGTCAGCTCTCTGCTGACGTCACAGAAATCAGTCCAGGCACCGTGTCATCGTGACAATGGGAGTCTGGATCTGACACCCGGCTCAGCAAGCCGCTGAGAGCCTGAGACGGGAACTCCGCCCCCTCCACAGCTCAGCGTTCCAATGAGTGAGGAGGGAGAAGAGCAGAGAGCTGTGACTGACAGTCTAAAGCTCTCTGCTCATGGAGCTCTGAAAACTGAGCGATCAGCATTGTTAGATCACTCAGTTTTCAGTGCAGAGGCGCCGGGGGACAGATGCAGCATCGGGCCGATGCTACATCCACCAAGCTAAGGATAAATCTGCCAAAAAAAAATCCCTTACTTCTCTTTTAATTTCTGTAAAATGCAGCACGGACAAGGATCAGCAAGTTGTCCGTTAGTGGTTCTTGCAATGTCAGCGGCCGCCGCTGACTTTTTTTTTTATAATAACTTGATTCTGGATGACTCACTGCTTTCTCTTCCTGTTTGTGTATACTGTCTGTGTTGTAGATCTGGCCGGGGTGCAGCATCAACCCCGCCCACTAGTCCTGCTGCGTGCAGAGTGATCGCTCTGTTGGAGGGAGGGACTGGTATTTTCTTGTTTTTTTTTCCCAATTCTTTATTTAGATAAGGCATACAGTGATACAGAAACCTCAACGGGTATTTTCTTGTTTTAAAATGACACTGACTCTTTCTTTATACCTGGTGTGGGGGGCGCAGTTTGCCATCTTCGCCCTGGGCACCGAATTATCATGTCCCAGCACTGCACTGAGTCACATGGCTGTATCTTTGCAGTGTGAGATCATCTGCTGCCTCTGACTGCTGGTCTTACAAGATTTGGAGTAAAAATTAGTTTAAGGTTACCATGGTGCTGCATACTGTTCTCCTTGCTGGAGAGGAAGCTGTATCTGAGAACCTGCATACAAGGATCTCCCTACTTCTACTTAATTCATTCTGTATAGGATTCCTACCCCTCGAATGTAACTTCCTGATCATTACCCCACAGGTCATCAGATCACCAGTCAAAAGGAAACACTGAGATGGGGAAGCAAAGTCCTACTTCTCTACTAAGATGGCCATTTGCACACAGAGACACTGCAGACAAGGAATTCAGAAATTGGGAAATGACCAACTGCATAAGCTTTGCCTGCTTTGGACACAGTTTCGGCAGTGCAGGTCACATATGGCCACAATAAGCATTCACTATACACCAGTTTATTACCAATATTTACTGGGAGATGTCCTGCAACAGACATGGAAACTATATATATGCAAATAAATCTCCTGCAAAAATAAGACATAATAACATAAGAATAAATTCTTGCAAACATAAGATTAGTCACACAGACTTTGTAAAAAAACTAAACTAAAAATAAAAAAAAGCTGGTCAGCATCTTACGGGCTAAAAACTTTCTTTTCTAGACGGGAGCGTGTGGTATTTGCTTTCTGCTTCAGATCTGTCAGATTCGGATACTTTTTCTTCTTTCCCTTCCTCTTAGTCTTCTTTCCAGATGTCCCAGCATACATGGACGATCCCAGATCTTCCCCCGTGGCTTGCTCGATCTCCCTCATCAGTTCGGGGTCTCTCCAATCTACAACAAAACACAGAAAAACTGATTCTCACTGACCCTACCATTGTCATAAAGATGCATAAACTAATCTGAAATTTAATCAACTTTGGGTCAGTCATGTAGTACCTTCACGTCGGCTACCCTGCCCACCAACCTCTATTTAAATAATCAAAAGTAGCACAAGGCAGGGAGTAATTACCTTTGCTGTAGAAACCCCTGCTTCAAAATCCCACTGCAGCTGGTTATCTAATTAACATACAGTGCAGGTTATGTTTTGTTATAATGCAAAGAAGGGACAAAGTAGTGGATAAGGGATATGGTGTTGCAGGTGCTAGGAAATACCTATGCTCTTGGGAAAGGTCATAATACTACTGGTCAATGGCAGTAGTATTATGGTGCGGTAGCAATGGTGCTGTAAATTCTAGGGAAGGTTATTTAATCATGGTGTTGGGTAAAATGTTCTTGTTGTTTTTGTTTACATCCACAGTTCAGCATGCTCTGATACCCAGGGGTGCCTTAGGCTTTTTAGGATACTGAAAAAAATCCACGCCTGCTAAGTTAGGACATGCTTAGCAAGAGGAGTGTACACATGTACTCCCAGCCTTCCAAGCACTGTACCTGGTATGGGCCATAACAAGCTTTATTTTCACAGAAAGGGTTGTAGTTATGCAGTAATACTGGGTTTATGCAATTAGGTAACTAAAAGTAGATCTCATTTAAAGGGGAGCTCCAACATTACCTTCAGTCTTGCATAGTTATGAGGAACTCCTGCTTAAACCAATTCATTGCGGTCCAATGGGAAAAATGCCCCTTAAGCTGGCCATAGTTTTAATCTCGGCCAGTTCAGCAGACACCGGCCAAGACTTGAACCATGTATGGGCAGGCTGATTGTACCCAAGTCAGTCCATCGATCGACTCAAGTCCAACCAGCATGTTGAATCCATAACGTGATTATTGCCAGCGTCTATAGCCGCTAGCAATTATCACTGTGTTCTCCCGACAGGGACGACTCCCCACGCCCCACTGCCGGGAGAACACAATAGCTCTGTGGGAGGGATTCACCTGTGGTTGCAGGAAAGGAAACCACACCATCTATGGCCAGCTTTAACTGGTGGCCAGTAGGAAGACTGCAACCCTTACAGTGGTGGTCTGAATGTCACCCTTACAGACAGCTAAAAAGAGATCACTGGTGTCATACTGTTGGCTTTGCCAAGTGGTGTTGGCTCCGGAACTATGCAGGCACCATCAAATGATAGGTCAATCAGCCAAAACCCAAGGAACCCTTGGTAACCTCTGGAGGAACCCCGATGAGAATGGCTGATCTAGCCCGTTCTGCCCCAGCTTTATTGTCCCTTGCTCACCCCCTTCACAAATTGTCATTCGTTTCTTTCATTTATAGAGGCAGCACTACCTAGGACAGTATGCATGCTAATGAAGTCTGCCTAGGAATATCCATCGCTCCAGACTGACGTCCATTAGGGCATTTTGATATTTGCATTAGGGTTGCACCGATACCAGTAGTGATACTAAGGATTTGCACAAGTACTTGTACTCGTGCAAATGCTCCGATACTAAAAACTGATAACTTCACATATGTGTGGAGCTGGTTTCAGTGCGATTTGTAAAAAGAGTGCAGTGCGATTTTGTTCAGCAATTCAGGTGTGAATTTTTTTAAAATGTATGGCACTGGAAATCACACCTGAACCAGACTGAAAATCGAAACTGTCTCTTTAAAATCGAACTGCGGCTGGCCCGCACATATGTGAACCGGCTTCATAGAAATAGGTAGTCGGTAGTTGGTATCGGAGTGTACTTGAGAAAAAGTATCAGTATTCGTACTCAGTCTTAAACTGGTATTGGTGCATGCCTAATTTGCATACATTTTTGGATTGTTAGGGCATACTGAAGCACTTTGAGTAAACCCATGCAAACGTAGGCAGTATGAACAAACGCCATGCAGATAAAAATCTCAGATGGCACTCAAACCCAAAGCTGCAAGCGAAGATGGCTAATCACTAAAACCTACTGAGCCTGGCTGTAAATCATTGTATAAAACTCGAATTGAGGGTCAACCACAAAGTTGTCCTTCAAAGTTTCCATTTATTGTAGATGAAAATACAGACCGTGGAGCAATGTATTCACCTCCACCAGTCCTAACAATACATGTCTGAGTGAAATTCTCAGCTTCCAAGATGAGCAGTGGAACAATTGAGAGTGGGGGACGAGATATCGGGGATTAAGGCACACCGTGTAAAGTGTTTACCTCGCTGCAATAACAGGGCGTCACAGTTTAGTAACTGAGAGGACGAAGCAATTGTTTAAACACAAGGCAAGAAGTACTGCCATTCATGACAGATAAAATGACTGTTTGAGTCAAATGAAGGAGCAATTTAAAAGCTTTTGAGAAAAATCAATGAAATGCCAGGGAAGAGAGGCCTTTTTTTTTTTTAGCACTGATGGGGCCCTAAACCGCTTCTTGTATTGTTACGGAGTTTAGTGGCAGGGAAGAGAAAATGACACCGTTGGTGAGGGTGGGTGGGAATCAATACTGTAGTTAGTGACGAGACGTTATTTCACAAGTGACTGGCTAAGGGACTGCCTCTGCCGGATTGTCCTCATCCTGGGTTGTTAACAAGTCAGTAAAAGCTGCAAGAACAGACACTGACTGTCATTCGCACAAGAAAAAAACACTTCATTTGCTTTAGTGGATGAGCTGCTGGAAAGGAGGAGCACGGCAGATTAACAGGTCAGAGCAATCATTTCTAAGCCGCAGGGGTCAGCGTGCAGCTGGAAAGGACAGAGAGCAATATGCCTTCCATTAACTTCCTTTTTGTGAAATAAAATGGGTGAAAGGAGCATATAATATCAGTTTATGGTGCTGTCATGTTTATTTGGGTTACAGGTTAAAGAGAACCAGCCATAAAAAGCAGATATAACAATGATGAAGCATTCATAACTATATCATGCCAGTTAAAGCCCAACTCCAGTTTAAGTCTCTACCACCAGTCTCTCAACTGCCAGCAAAATTTCGGAAAGAACTTCAAGGGTTATATACAGTTGTGCTCATAAGTTTACATACCCTGGCAGACTTTATGATTTATTGGCCATTTTGCAGAGAATATGAATGATAACACAACAACTTTCACTTTATGGTTAGTGTTTGTCTGAAGCCATTTATTATCAATCAACTGGGTTTACTCTTTTTAAATCATAAAAAGACAGCAGAAACTACCCGAATTACCTTGTTAAAAAGTTTACATACCCCCAGTTCTTAATGCCGTGTATTGCCCCCTTTAACATCAATGACGGCTTGAAGTCTTTTGTGGTATTTGTGGATGAGGCTCTTTATCTTCTAAGATGGTAAAGCTACCCATTCCTCTTGGCAAAAAGCCTCCAGTTCCTGTAAATTCTTGGGCTGTCTTGCATGAACTGCACGTTTCAGATCTCCCCAGAGTGGCTCAATGATATTGAGGTCAGGAGACTGAGATGGCCAGTCCAGAACCTTCACTTTATTCTGGTATAGACAATGACAGGTCGATTTGGCCTTGTGGTGTTTTGGATCATTGTCATGTTGGAATGTCCAAGTACGTCCTATGCGCAGCTTCCTGGCTGATGAATGCAAATGTTCCTCCAGTATTTTTTAAAAAAGTACTGCATTCATCTTTCTATTAATTTTGACCAAATTTGCAACATCTGAAGTCATCAGAAGGACTTCACAGCCATTGCTATGACACTCAAAGTTGAGCTCAGGTA
The DNA here is from genome assembly GCA_037952835.1 of Lithobates septentrionalis. Lineage (NCBI taxonomy): Eukaryota > Metazoa > Chordata > Amphibia > Anura > Ranidae > Lithobates > Lithobates septentrionalis. The sequence goes on from JBBDGP010003348.1 coordinate 420,543, forward strand.
CATCCTGTTTCCACTGATCCTAGAGATGTTTCTACAACTTGACTGGAGTCCATCTGTGGTAAGTTCTGTTGATTGGACATGATTTGGAAAGGCACACACCTGTCTATATACGGTCCCACAGTTAACAGTGCATGTCAGAGCACAAACCAAGCCATGACATCCAAGGAATTGTCCGTAGACCTCCGAGACAGGATTGTATTGAGGCAAAGATCTGGGGAAGGGTACAGAAAAAATTTCTGCAGCATTGAAGATCCCAATGAGCACAGTGGCCTCCATCATCTGTAAATAGAAGAAGTTTGGAACCACCAGGACTCTTCCTAGAGCGGGCCGCCCAGCCAAACTGAGCGATCGGGGGAGAAGGGCCTTAGTCAGGAAGGTGACCAAGAACCCGATGGTCACTCTGACACAGCTCCAGCGTTTCTCTGTGGAGAGCGGAGAATCTTCCAGAAGAACAACTATCTTTGCAGCACTCCACCAATCAGTCCTGTATGGTAGAGCGGCCAGACGGAAGCCACTCCTCAGTAAAAGGCACAGGACAGCCCGTCTAAAGTTTTCCAAAAGGCACCTGAAGGACTCTCAGATCATGAGAAACAAAATTCTCTGGTCTGATGAAACAAAGATTGAACTCTTTGGCCTGAATGACAAGCGTCATGTCTGGAGGAAACCAGGCACTGCTCATCACCTGGCCAATACCATCCCTACAGTGAAGCATGGTGGTGGCAGCATCATGCTGTGGGGATGTTTTTTAGTGGGAGGAACTGGGAGACTAGTCAGGATCAAGATAAAGATGAATGCAGCAATGTGGAGACATCCTTGATGAAAACCTGCTCCAGAGTGCTCTGGACCTCAGACTGGGGCGAAGGTTCATCATCCAGCGTGAAAGTGACCCTAACCACACAGCCAAGATAACAAAGAAGTGGCTACGGGACAACTCTGTGAATGTCCTTGAGTGGCCCAGCCAGAGCCCAGACTTGAACCCGATTGAACTTCTCTGGAGAGATCCGAAAATGGCTGTGCACCAACGTTCCCCATCCAACCTGAAGGAGTTTGAGAGGTCCTGCAAAGAAGAATGGGAGAAACTACCCAAAAATAGTTGTGCCAAGGTTGTAGCATTATACTCAAAAATACTTGAGGCTGCAATTGGTGCCAAAGGTGCTTCAACAAAGTATTGAACAAAGCCTGGAAATACTTACAGTATGTACATGTGATTTTTTTTCAGGTTTTATTTTTAATAAATATGCAAAGATTTCAAACAAACTTCTTTCACGTTGGCATTATGGGGTACTGTTTGTAGAATTTTGAGGAAAATAATTTATATAAACCTATTTTGTAATAAGGCTGTAACATAACAAAATGTGGAAAAAGTAAAGCATTGTGAATACTTTCCAGATGCGCTGTAAAGGTAAAATCCTCTGGATACAACTACCGTATATACTCGAGTATAAGTCGTTCCGAGTATAAGTCGAGGCCCTAATTTACCACAAAAAAATGGGAAAAACTTATTGACCCGAGTATAAGACGAGGGTGAGAAATGCACAGCTACTGTAAGTGGAAAAGAGGGTCAACAATGCCCATTTGCAGCCTCACTGTGCCCATTTGCATGCCTCACTGTGCCCATTTGCAGCCATAGGTCCCCCGAACTTCAAACTCGGTAGTTAGGGGATCCTAGATGCCCCCTAGCTGCAGCCAAAATTTGGGGTCTCTGAACCCAAAGTGTCCCGAAATGACATTGCTGCAGATGGACACAGTTGACCGACTTTCGGGCCCCATATCTCGGGGCCACTTAGTGCTAGGAACCCCAAATTTGGTCTGTAAACCCAGTGGAACTAGCACCATAAAATATCCAAAGCTGGGATTTCTAGCACCAAGTGGCCCCGAGATACAGGGCCCCAAAAATCGGTTCAGAAAATGTCAAGCACTTTTCTGCAGCAGAGAATGACATTTTCTGAACCTTTTTGGGGCCCCGTATCTCGGGGCCACTTGGTGCTAGGAACCCCAGCTTTGGATATGTTATGGTACTGGGTTTGCACACCAAATATGGGGTTCCTAGCACTAAGTGGCCCTGAGATACAGGGCCCCAAATTCGGTTCAGAAAATGTCAAGCACTTTTCTGCAGCAGAGAATGACATTTTCCGAACCGATTTTGCGGCCCCGTATCTCAGGGCCATTTGGTGCTAGGAACCCCAAAAGTCGGTTTGGAAAATGAAATTTTTTGCTGCAGAAAAGTGCTTGACTCAAATATAAGTCGAGGGGGGGCACTTTCAGCACAAAAAAATGTGCTGAAAAACTCGACTTATACTCGAGTATATACGGTATAACTCTCCATGAGTGTACTTAGCCACCTTTTTATAAAAAATCTTTTTGAAAATTTAGGCAAAATATTTTAGTTAAAGTGGATGTAAACCCAATGTCATCCTTCCTAAACTACTGCCATAGGGGTTATCTATAAGGATATACATGCCTCCTGCATGTATCTTTACCTGTCAAAATGTCTCCCCTCTGTCTGTTATGAGACCCGAAAAACTGCATATTCTGTGGGTGGGTCTGTTGTCTGGAGCTCGGTGGGCGGAGTCGTGATGTCAGTAGACTCCCCGCCCACCTCTACACTCCTCTTGTCAATATGCATTTTCTCCTGTGTATTTCTTACACTGAACTTCTGCTATGATCTCTAACATCCAGTGAAAAGACAGGAAAGTAACCACATGACTTCAGCATGCCAAATCATGCTGAGGTGTGGAACAGCCAATCCTTGCAGAGCTGCTGAAGAAAGGAGTGGGGGTGGGAATTAAAAAATAATGCATGTCTTAGGCTAGTGCACGAGATATGTAAATCACCTGTCACTCACAGCAAGGGGGAGGATTTGACAAAGTTTTTCTCTGTTTGTCAAGATTTATCTCACTGAACAATAAAAGAGGATTGCTCAGAGCTGGATTAACTCTGTGTTGCAAGACTGGGCTCAAATGATAGGAAATCTTATACTCTACATTATGACACCAATAAAAAAAATAAATAAATAATAAATCGGGTTTACATCTGCATTAAGATTTGCATTAAAGATTATATTTTAGGCCTTAGTGGGTAAGATTCATGGTGATTACAGCGCATCATCTACGTTGTGATTCATATACAATTCTAGCTGCAGCTGCCAGCAGTAGTATTAAAATGATAATAGATCTGTAATTGAGTAGCTTGGAATGATGTACATTAGCAAACGTGTGCCCGTTCCAATTATGTATGTATATAGTGAAGGAGGATTATTGCTTGTTCTAATGAAGGAAGCACCAAGTTATTGTTCTTGAGCTAAAGTGAGGATAAGCAGCGAGACCGAATAGAGGCATAATTCCCCATTTTCACCCAAGGGGCAAGCTAACTTTTGGGTTACGCTGAGCAAAAAAGAGTCCCTCCTGTAATTATAAATTGATTGTTTGTAAGTTATATGTGTCATATTTCATAGCTAAATTCAAGTCAAATTTAGTCCTTAAAAACTTGTATGAAATACACACTTACTCACTGCTGTCAGTCACCGGTACATTCTGCCCAGTCATGAAAAGGAGTTTTTACAATTTTGCAGACCGTTCTTTCAAGGGTAATCAGCTCAGGAAGATCTCCAGTGCAGCTACTGTATGTCAGCAACATTTAATGATCTAAAGACTCATATCTATACTTCACTGCACATTAAGTGATGAAAACACACAGGCCAAAGTTTAATGGCTGTGGGGCATCATTAGGTTTGGTGGTCTACTTTATCATTTTAATTTATTTAAGTAAAATGGTTTTTGTACTTCATGGACCCATGGCCCAAGAAAACGCACCTGCCAAGTTCTACACAGGTCATTGAGTCCAATGTGAAACAAGTTCCTTTTTAGGGGAAGATGTCAAGTACTACAATATCACGTATTCATTTTGTTGGGTCACCTGCAGATGCAGCTCTGTAAGCCATTTTGTTCTCCAAGCAGAAGGGCTCCTACTCGTACAGAACATCATTCCAAACAGTAGCATTTGAATAATAAATAGGGAAGAACACAGCAGTGAGAGAAAAAAAAAAAAAATAGGAACTAAAGGGTCACCTTTGTTTTTTTTTTTGTCTTCGTTTAAGCTGGCCATACACTAGTAGAATTTTTAATTACTTTTTGTACGAATATTCATACAAACATTTGTGTGAAAGTTTTACACTGGATACCTTGATGAATGCCGTTCAAAAGTACTTCAAAATTTAATTTTGCTTTTAACATTTGATTTGGTGCAAATATAATTTCCTGAAAGAAAACCACATACACTGTTATAAATTAGATTGTTCAGGAAACATTTTTCAGCCTGCTCCTTCTAATTTTTCCAGCGCTATGGTCAAAAATGAACATCAATTTGACCCCACTAATGATTAGAAAATCAAACAAATGTTCTTAAAGTGAAGAATTTTGAAAGAACTTCTACTAGTGTATGGCCAGCTTTAAGCTGGCCACACATACGATTTTCTTTAGATTTATAGTGCATCCGGAAAGTATTCACAGCGCTTCACTTTTTACACATATTGTTATGTTACAGCCTTATTCCAAAATTAAATAAATACATAATTTTCCTCAAAATTCTACAAACAATACCTCATAAGGACAACGTTAAAGAAGTTTGTTTGAACTCTCTGCAAGGACCTTGTAGCGGTGATATGCAGGTGAAACGCATGCCTACTCATAGATACAAACGGCGAGGATTTTACCAAACCAGGCGATTTACAGTGGGTGCTACTACATCGCACATGTACAGTAAATGTGAGTTTATTGGCTTATGTTTTTATGGGATACGTTTTTAATAACGCACTGCACAATTATTTGGTATTGATTTCTCATTTTGGGAATATCCCTGCTGGTGACATGTAGACAGTGCTATCCAAAACTCAATGGGGGGTATGGAGCCTCCAGTCAAAACAATGCCAAGCTGGTGTAAAGGCTAAACACTTTATTGCTAAATTTGTGAAGTACATACGATACCAGGCTGGTATGGAAGAGTGAAGATGGGTTAATGTCCGCTGGGTCCTTTGTCAAAAGCATACGCGCACAAAACGCGTCATCACGGCAACGAGCTTCTCCTGCATTCCACGCTGGTTTGATTGGTAGGTCCATTGTTTCCGGCCCTACCGCCCTCACATCGCGGTGATGTCTCACGGGAGCGTCGGTGGCCTCCGGCTCGGCTCCCAGCGCTCACGGTTCCACACCATCGGTGTGCAGTAGGGAACGGCGGATGATCTTCCTTCTTCTGCCTACCAGACCCAGTGGACATTAACCCATCTTCACCCTTCCATACCAGCCTGGTATCGTATGTACTTCACAAGTTTATCAATAAACTGTTTAGCCTTTACACCGGCTTGGTATTGTTTTGACTAGAGGCTCGATACCCTCATTGAGTTTTGGATAGTGCTGTCTGCATCTCTCCTACCTTATTCACCCACTCCACTAATGTGTTTTTTTGACGGCTGTAGCGGATAGGCTCTGGGGCAGTGGACAGTGTGTTTTCCCATAGAGTCAGCGCCTGGAACATTGTGTGTTCTTGTACTGCTGGTGACACTGGATGCTTGCTGAGCCTATGTCAATAGAAAGGAAATTCGTACAAGCTGTGAGGGTCCTGGTGGCCCAAAGTTATCTGGGTATCCTTGCTGGTAAAAATGGATGGATGCTGAGCCCATGCCAATATAAAAGGAATTCCATATATAAGCTGTGAGGGTCCTGGTGGCCCAAAGCTATATGATGAGTGGCACCCCTACTACAGGTGGTGGTGCACATTTGTAAAAAGGAGCACTTATAAGTAAGAGCATGGTTCACATATGAGCATGTGGTGACAAAGAAATAGCAAAAATGACTGTTATTGCTTTATTAGATTACATGACATTTTTTCACGGCTATCAACAGCACAGAATTTTTATTTTATTTTATTTTTATTCCCATCCACTTTTTTTTTTTTTTGATTTTTGAAGTGGATACATGTGTTAAGATTTAAGGCCTAAATTTTAATAGCTAGCCCCTCAACATACAGAATCATATGTAGTGCAAGGGCCTGCCTGATTGTATGCAAATTGAAAGCATTTAGGATGGACCTTATATTATATGGCTTTGGTAAATCTAAAGGAGAATTGTACAAGAAAATTGTACAATGTATGGCCAGCCTTATGCCCCGTACACACGGTCGGATTTTGCGACAGAAAATGTTCAATGGGAGCTTGTTGTCGGAAATTCCGACCGTGTGTAGGCTCCATCGGACATTTTCCATCGGAATTTCAGTCACACAAAATTTGAGATCTGGATCAACTTTTTTGACAACAAAATCCGTTGTCGTAAATTCCGATCGTGTGTACACAATTCCGATGCACAAAGTTCCACGCATGCTCGGAATCAAGCAGAAGAGCCGCACTGGCTACTGAACTTCATTTTTCACAGCTCGTTGTACGTGTTATACGTCACCGCGTTCTTGACGTTTGGGATTTGTGTGATCATGTGTATGCAAGACAAGTTTGAGCCAACATCCATCGGAAAAAACCCATGGATTTTGTTGTCGGAATGTCCGATCTTGTGTACGCGGCATTAGTCTTCAGCATCAAATTAGTCCTGCAGCTCAACTACAAGACTAGTAATGGAGGGACAAACTATTGTGCCTGCTGCACACAGTTGTCTTTGGTTATCAATTGATCAGCGGGGATTGAATACTGGAAGTAGCTCTATAGGTCCAGAGGCCCTATACAACGTATGAAGTTTCCTTCTTACCATTAGAAGATCACCTCTTTATTCAGCCCTATGCTAATATAATAGGCAATATTTCTATTCTATTGCAGGACTGTAAATATCTACAGTATAATGATTTTAAAACCAAAGCGATGCTACAAATGCATTTCCAGGAATGGCCCAACAGAAACGCAAAGGCTGATAGGTACTGACAGTCAGGAAGTACCACCCCCTGACTTCCTGGGTTCTGACAAAAGCCTTTGAAGCTTAAAGTGGTAGTAAACCCACTTTTTCCTCTTGTACCTACAGGTAAGCCTGCAATAAGGCTCAACTGTAGGTATAGTGAAGATCTCCTAAACTTGCACTGTTTAAAAGATATTCAGAGTGCATGCAGCCGGTGAAGTCACCGGCGCATGCGCTCTGAAGGCCTGGGATACCGTATGCGCGGGAATGACGTCATGGCCGCGAATCTGGAAGGAAGACCAGGAAAAGATGGAAACCCTGTCAGTGGTGACAGCATGCTGCAGGAGGGCTTTGTTTTAAGGCAAGTCTCTCATATTGTGCTAGTATGCAATGCGATGCCGTGATTACGGCTATAGCCACTGGCAATACTCGCTGAAAATCCAAATGCTGGTTGTACCCAAGTTGATTGATGAATCAACTTGGGTACAATCTGCCTGCCTATAGATGGTTTGAATCTCAGCCGGTCCCTGAGATTCTGAGATTCAAAACCATCTATGGCCGGCTTAACTGTAGGGTCTATTGGACTGAGCAGTCGAATTAAGGCATCATACACAAATTCTGTAACAGGAAATGCGGGTGGTCAGTACAATGTCTGACTGCATATCTATTTATTTCTGTGAGTTCAACTGGACTTTAGATTCATGCATTCAGAAATGATCATGTATTTCAATAAACCAATACCTTGTTCCTTGGCTTGCTGCTCAAATTTTTCCTTGGCTTCTCGCTCACGATCCTCAGGATTGATAGGCACTCCAATTTCATCTCGTGGAATTATCTTACCATGGAAAGGACACTTGAAGAAAAAAAAAAAAAAAAGTAAGAGAAATGAATACAGGAAAACTAAATCAATGCTATAAATTGACATCCAATTCCTAAACTGATCAGCAAAATCTATGGTCTCTATAACTTTCCAGATTGAAAGTAGAAGTTACAGATGGCACGTTTATTATCCCATACCTAGTTAGTATGTTTAGCTGGAACATCTTTTCCAAGGTAATGTCACTAGATTTGCTAATAGAGCTCATTTGTGAGTTTATCAATGTATGCACTGAACAGCTAGTCCACCCAGAACTGATATTTCAGGGCTGTCTAGATCTTGAAGCAATAAACCACAACACAGTTTTTAAATCTCTCATGGACTTTCGTAAGGAGATCTTTGCGTTTCAGTTCCTGAGGGAAACTCACCTTCAATTTAAGAATTTCATGTTTTCGATAAAGTCACAAGATGTGTAGGGACTTCTTTATAGACTACAGGGTGGGTAATCACAGAACCAGACACTATGGAAGGGACATTTCTATAAAGGTGTCCCCAAGGCTGGCCATAGATGGCGAGTGAGCGGGCTGATCGAGAAAAAAAACACAAGCGCAAGTTTGATGGAGGAATCCTCCCAACTATGCTGTTGTCTTCTGGCAGTGTTCTAAAGTTCCATCCCAGAATAAAAATGCTGCTCCTACATAGACACAGTATGGGGAGTGAGTTTCATCCCCCTAGGACAGAAAGTGTGCCACTAGATCACCAGATTAAAAAAATAAAAATAAAATAAACAAAACTGAAAAAACATCACATCTAAGGACTAGTAAACGGCAATATGTTAGATTTTTGTTCTTAGGTTTAGATACACTTTAACCCCTTTGTGCTGAAGGATAAAAAAATGGTAATACCTGAACACAATTTTGCAAATTTGACATTTGTTAGTAAAACCGTGCATATCACAACATCCAAGTGCATCCAAATGGTTAATATCTTCGTATTTTTTCAGGACAAATTGGGCTTTCATTTGGTAGTAAATGGTAACGCATATCTCCTGATTTTTTTTATTATCATCAAAGGAAAACTGGCCAAAATAGAAAAAAACAAAAACTATTTTTTATAACTTAGCTGTATATTTCTTACTACCAGCATAACCTACCTCCAAAAGAACAAACCCAAAATAAAATTCTCCTGTTCCTGACAATTGTAGTGATACCACATATTTGTATAATAGTTGTTTGTACAGGCCAGAAACAATAGTGCACATTTTGCTCTTTTTTTTTTAATCTCAAACACACTGATACCAATTGTAAAGGAAATTTGTAAGTTCTGTATATAATTGTATTCTATTTTGTATGTATTGCACACTGCCCTCACTGTGCACATGGCACTATTAATGTTTTCAGAACATGTTTGCATTCTTTCGAGTCCTGATTAGAATTAGCCTGCCTATGTAACGCCCCTTGTTACCATAAACATACAATTGTAATATTAATGTGATACCTACGTAATTATGTGTATAAAAACCTTCAATTGCATCATAATAAAGCAGAACAGTTATTTGGAAAGATGCTGAGGGTATCTTTTGTGTCTGTTCTCTACTGCAGTAGTTATTAATTTGGAACCACTAATAAATATGAGGATAGGAGTTGCCCATCTATAAAATGTCCAACTCACCAATTTAACAAATGCTTTTTAAAAGAAAAAAAAATCCCGCCCAAAAAATATTGACCTTGACCTAAACACTAACACTGGCACTGACCTAGATCAAACACTAATCCAGCAATTTCTTCTTCCTATTATTACAATTTTGGATAAATGCAGGTAACCACTAGGGCACATAGAAAACAATAGTTTTCTATGTGCTCTATTCACACCACAACACTGGTGTGATGTACGGTGGGTAAAATATATATTATATATATACACACACACACACACACACACACACCATAGTTTGTAGACGCTATAACTTTCACACAAACCAACAACTGTACACCTATTTGTTTTTGTTTTTTTTACCAGACATGTAGCAAAATACATTGTGGCCAAAAGTTATGAAGAAATTTGATTGGATTTTTTTATATTGCAAAAAATTAAGAAAACAGTGGTGATCAAATACCAGCAAAAGAAAGCTCTATTTGTGCGAAAAATTATATAAATTTAGTTTGTGTGCAGTGTTGCACGACCACACGATTACCAGTTAAAGTAGCACAGTGCCGAATAGCAAAAAATGCTCTGGTCAGGAAGGGGGTAAAATCTTCTGGAGCTGAAGTGGTTAAAACAAGTGAAGGTAAATAAACCTTCATAAGAAAACGTGTCCTGACACACCAGTAATGGCAAAGCCTCATTCCCTAATAAATACAAAAAACGAGGAAGGAAAAGTGTGACTTTGAATGAGGCTTGGCATAAGCAAATGATGATACGTGGAATATGATAAACAGAATTCATAAGATTTATTTTTATAATCATGTTGAACATCCCGTATTTATAAAAAAAACAATTGAATCAATCAACAATAAATTAGTGGTCATAATGATGTGCACATAAATTATATAGGCTCATAACATATGGCACAAATATTCAATAAACATGATTGGTACATTTTTAAAAACACTTGTTGAAAATCATCATATAAGCAAAATTGATTAAAAAAATACATGGATAACTCATACATCTAACATGAACAATTCATAAATAAATGCTTGCTTTGAACCAGGCTTGTCTTGGCATTTTTGGATCATAACGACGCGTTTCGTAGCTTTTCGCTACTCCTGAGTATTATGGCAGGTTTGTACTAAAAAATGGAACAATTAATACCCTCTAAGGGAAAAAAAAACATGGATTGTAACATTACTAATACTTACAGGTCAACTCATCAGCTCGTGTGTGTGTGTGTGATAAAGATCTATGTGATCCCACAAAGGGACTACCATGAATATAAATGTCAATAAACCCAACAAAACAGCCTAGTTAAAACTAAAAATGAATAATGTGATTCACTCCAGACTTGCTGCACTGGCATACAGCATGACGTTGGCGGGGATCCACCCTGGAGTGGGGGTATTTATTCGCAGTCAGCCAGCAGACCAACTAACTTGTCCCCATCACGTCTCCGTCACATCATCAAGCAACGGGTGGGTTACTCAGGTTTTTTTGTTTGTTTGATTTCTGAGCACTCCTATCTGGAGTGAATCAAATTATTCAGTTTTAGTTTTAATTAGGCTGTTTTTTGGGTTTATTCACATTTATATTCATGGTAGTCCCTTTGTGGGATCACATAGAAACACACACACACACTTACTCATTCCCTCATCAATTACCGTATTTATCAGCGTATAACACGCACAGGTATATAACACGCACATTCATTTTAAGAGGGAAGTTTCTGGAAAAAAACTAAAATTTTAAATAAGGAACTTTGAAGCAAAATAAGGGTCAGTGCCCATCTGCAGCCTCACCATTGCCATCAATGCAGCCTGATCAATGCCCATCTGCAGCCTCACGAGTGCCATCAATGCAGCAGCCTCACCATTGCCATCAATGCAGCAGCCTCACCATTGCAATCAGTGCAGCCTGATCGATGCCCATCTGCAGCCTAGAGGGGACAGGGAGGAGGGCAGGACGAGCACCGACAGATTACATACAGTGAGAATCTCCTATGATAGACAGAACAGTGGTCCAATGGGGGCCCAGGAGAAGGGACTTCCTATTACAGAGGCTGCCAAGTAAACAGGAGATTCTCACTGTATGTAATCTGACAGCGCTTGTCCCGCCCCCCTCCCTGTCACCTCTGAGGCAGCTAAAATTGAAGTATTGGCGTATAACAAGCACACGCTATTTGCACCCGATTTTCAGGGTGAAAAAGTGTGTGTTATACGCCAATAAATACAGTTATCACTTAACTCATTAACATATGGTTTGCAGATCATGCACGATCAGTGCATTCACCATGCACAGTGATGGTTTCTTGGCGACCTGGCCTGTTTTCCGGCTGTTTGTCCCCGTCTGTGGGGGGTTTTCCTGCCTCAACCCCGATGCGGACATCTTATCCAAAGGTTTCTCTTACTTTCCCGTTCAGAACTTGAGCTGAGCTGGGGAGTTGACCTGTAAGTATTAGTAATGTTGCAATCCATGGGTTTTTTTCCCCTTAGAGGGTACTAATTGTTAATTCCATTTTTTAGTACCTGCCATAAAACTCCTGATGAGTAGCGAAAAGCTACGAAACGTGTCAAGTTATGATCCAAAAATGCCAAGACAAGCCTGGTTCAAAGCAAGCATTCATTTATGCATTGTTCATGTTAGATGTATGATTTTTTTCCTATCAATTTTGCTTATACGATGATTTTCAACAAGTGTTTTTAGCGATTTACCAACCACGTTTATTGAATATTTGTACCATATGTTATGAGCCTATATATGTGCAAGTCATTATGACCACTAATTTATTGTTGATTGATTCAATTGTTTTTTTTATAAATATGGCATGTTCAACATGATTAAATAAATAAATCTTATAAATTCTGTTTATCATTTTCCATGTATCATCATTTGCTTTTGTCAAACCTCATTCAAAGCCCCACTTTTCCTTCCTTTCTATCTAGTTACCAATGTTAGCAGCATAAGGATTAAAAAAAGTTAATGGGGAGAGAGTTTAGCTCCGCTTTAAGCAAGCAGAATTCCAGCCAAAATGATTTCCTATCATCACCCACCAGATGGATGAGTACCATTACTAGGATTCCACAGAAGAAGATTCTGAATTGTATACATGATGTATATTTGAAGGTACAGTAGTATGGTAGGACATCTGTTTGGGTCATAAAAAGGAAGATCTTGAGGTCCTGATTTTTTTTGGACGTTCAATAATAAGCCACGGCTAGTGAAACCACCCAAGAAAAACCATACTCGTTTGCAATATACACCCACCTTAATTCTGTCTTGCCTCTCACACAGTGACCCATTAGGTAATGGCACTCGACACTTGTGTTTCACTGGTTCAAACTTTCCAGGGAATGAAATATATCTGGTCTTCAGCATGGCTTCCAACTCTTTATTTTCTGTTTCCTCCTCCATCTCACTGGGAGCCCAGAATCTGTGCTGGGAGCTGACCCTGGGAGAAAGAATAACACATAACCTAAAAGAAGAACGCCAGGACCCGTATACAGCCTTATTTATTTCACCATGTCATAGCTAGACTGGTCCAAATCAGGATAAAAAAATAAAAACTCCCACAAACCAGAAGAGGCAGCCAGCTGTTAATTCATGTTTTCCACAAAAAATGTTTACTTTTCTGGCTTTTTTCAAAGAAAACGCCAACAGTTAGCTGTAATCGATTTCCTGCTTCAGCAACTCAGTACTATATCACCCATCACAACTAACAAGTCTGAGAGTGCATGGTTCTGGCTAGGGGTGTATGTATTAAGTCTTCACTGCCCTAACCTAAAGCTTAGCTATGAACGAATGTCGGCCAGAAAGCAATTAAACAACACTGCGGTCAATACGCCTCGTGCACAGGAAACCTCATTGTGCAGAGATAAGATATTCCACACGAACACATAACAGTTAAGCTGCTGGTTGGTGAATGGTCTTCAACCTGTCAGCAGATATAACAGAGATAAACCTCTAGCCACAGAGAAGTATGTACTAGATTTCACACTGCTGCCTAGGATGGTGCCTATTTAACGGGTAACTAATGTTTATTTTCCACCAATTACACAAGTTAGTATTGTGAATTTTGTCCAATGTAATTTTTTTGTGGTACAATATATCTGTGCTTCTAGCTCCATACTGGGATTGTTGAAGATCATGCAAAGATTTCCATATGCTCCTTTTAGTGGTCATCTATAGTGCACAATCTCATTGCCTTCCCTGATCAAATGGAACCCAACCGGGCCTAAGAGTGACAGTATTAAGGAGTCAGCTCAGTCTAGGCGAGCAAGTGCTTGTGATAGTCTTCATATGTATTCCTGTGTCCCTTTGGTGCCCTTGTAGCTCCTCTGCCTAGGCTATACATAAGTCCTCAACCTCCTCCAAGTCAAAATTAGGCCCTGTCCTGGTCGAATGCCAGAGCCCCTACTGCCCACTTGTACCTGAATGGCACAGGCCAGGGCTTAGTGCCAATTGGAAGAAGGGATTCATCTTGACTGGAAGATATCTTGTGGCCCTGTGTACAGCTCGAGTCTAGCATCCATTGGGCTAAAGAGGGATCTATTTAAATATGATTGCAAGCAAAAGGTTTCTTGATATAGGGGGTCTTCAACACAACCCCTCATGTAACCAAAAGGGCCACATATAATATACAATATATGTAATGCTACAGAAGACTGCCCTAGACTGAACACTAACTAGAGGAGACTGTACTACAGGAGTGATTAGAGACTGGGATCATGCTGTAGGAACAGTTAGAGACTATGGACATGTTACATGAGACCGCTAGAGATCCTTTACAAATCATTGTTCCTACTATTAATGGGGCCCAAGATCTGCAGTACAAACACCAAAGAAACACATGTAGTCCTTGGGCTGCAGGTTGGGGTTCGAGGCCTTACACCATTTTAGGCTTGGTCAGGTTCAGTGTAAACCTATATTATTGTAGGTTTTGTTTATTTGATTAAAGACTAACAAAATGCATGTATTTTATTCCTAATTGGCTAAATATGAAAAACTATATGATATTTGCAACCTGCAACCAGAAGGCTGCAAACTCTAGGCCATCTTTCTTCAGGCTGCTGTGTCCTAAAAATCCTAGATTGTGAGCAGAGCTCAAAAGCAGGAGAGATCAGAATGCACAGATCTGAAAGTCTTACAGAAGGTACATTGGTCTACCCTTCTGGATTAGATGGTTGGTTGGTTGCCAACAAAGGTTGATGCAATGTTGAGCTTTCATATTTGAAATCAGGATGATTCCATGCTTCAATGCGTGCTATTCTGTCTAAATAAAAAAAAAAAAAAAAAGCCCTGCTTTAGCTCTACACTTACTGGTTGCTTCTGCCAACTTGAGATCCAGAGGACACTAGATATGTGCATGATGGAAAAATGTGTTTTGTTTCAGTTTCATTCCTTCTGTTAATCATTTTGTTTTGTCATAATCATTATGCAAGAATGATTCATTTTCATAACGTTTTGTAATTTTGGGATAGTATATATTGGTTGTTCCAAATCGATTAGTATTTTTGGAAGTTCTGCTATTCTTTTGTTATATTGGAAGATTGCCTATATTCGTTTTAGCATGGTTTTTCGTTATTTCAGGAGATTACTTATGCACACTGAATCATGCCTGCTAGTCCAACTCACAAAGAGAAATGGAATGAGCTGATTGGACAATATCGACTGGAGTCGCGTGCATGCAAAAGTAACAAATGGAATAAAATACATTTTGGATTCATTCGTTATGTGATGGTATAGTGAGATATGATTTGGAGCTTCTGATGGATCCACCTTCGTGCAACCCAAACACAATAAGTAGGAATCACCTTATTATTTCACTTTTAAACCTTCCTGTATTTATTGCAATATGTTTACATTTCATATGTAGTTATTTATATGAATGAAAAATGTTAATGCAAAAAGAATCAACTAATTATCCAAAGAGTCAAAGAGTACTGTGCGCTCTCATCTGAATGATTATTTTGGATTCTCTGAAATTCGTTACTCTTGGGATTCAGAGATTTGGCTAGATCCAAATCACAAAAATTCAGATTTTGATTTGTAATGAAACGAAATAGCACAAGATTAGATGACACTGACACTAAAGGAGACTCGAAGGAGGTAGAGCTGCACGATTTTGGCCAAAATTAGAATTACGATTTATTTGCTTGAACTAAAGATCACGATTCTCACGGCGTAACAACTGTATGGTGTTGCAAAGGTGAGGAGTACAAAGAAAATTGCATGGTGCCTACAGTGAAACATGGTGGTGGCAGTGTCCTTCTGTAGGGCTGCATGAGTGCTGCTGGTGTTGGGGAGCTGCATTTCATTGATGGCATCATGAATTCACAGATGTACTGCTCTATTTTGAAAGAGAAGATGCCCTTGGTCGTCGTGCACTTTTCCAACATGACAATGATCCAAAACACACATCTAAGACCACTGTTGCATTTCTGAAGAAGAACAGGGTGAAAGTGTTTCAGTGGTCAAGTATGTCTCCTGATCTGAACCCAATCGAACACCTATGGGGAATTCTGAAAAGACAAGTTGTGCATCGCTCTCCATTCAGCATCCAGGCTCTAAAAGAGGTTGTTCTTGAAGAAGGAAAAAGATGTTGCAATATGTCGCCAACTTGTTCATTTCATGTCTAGAAGACTTGGTGCTGTCCTTACAAGTCATGGAGGTCATACATAATACTAGATGTAGATGTTTTTTACTGTGGGGTGTATTCATTTTTGAGTAAAATTTTGGTTAAAACTGAAGATTTTGTAATCCAAGTGATATTATTAACCTTACTTTCATATACTCAGCTAAACAAATGTTTTATAAAAAAACTCAGTTTTGTCAACATTTTAGAAATTGTTCTTGTGTTCATTGAGATATTGATTAAAATCTTACTTTTCAAAAAGGGGTGTACTCATTGATGTTGAGCACTGCAAAAGAAACCCTGACCCTGTTGCCTGCAAAAGGTAGATAAAAGAAATATGCTATATATCATTAACTGACAGTGTTTAGATATGTTCTTGAACATAACACATACAGTGGATATAAAAAGTATCCTCTTCAAGATCAGGTTGTCCTCTTCAGGATAAAAGTGGTCTCTCGCCGCGAGATCACTTTTAAATCGGTGGCGGGAGAGGGGCCCCCCTCCCGCCGCTCTCCGGTGCCCTCTGGCGCTTACCGGAGATGTCGTAGCGACTGAGACGATCGGCTCCTCTCCCTAGCCTGACATGGAGGCGAGTGAGGGGAAGATGGCCCCCACCCGTCTCCATATCATTGCAGGGCGGAAGCGACGTCAAAACGTCGCTTCCGCCCAATGCTCTTAAAAGGGACTTTTTTTAAAATGACATTACATTTTTTCATTAAATTTTTATCGCATTTTAATGTAAATATGTGATCTGAGGTCTTTTTGACCCCAGATCTCATTTAAGAGGTCCTTGTCATGCTTTTTTTCGATTACAAGGGATGTTTACATCCCTTGTAATAGGAATAAAAGTAACCCAATTTTTTTTTTTAAAGAACAGTGCAAAAATCAAAAATAAAAAAAGGTAAAATAAATTTTGCATGCAGAAGTGAACGCATACGTGAGCAGCGTCCGTATATGAAAAAGGTGTTCAAACCACACGTGAGGTATCGCTGTGATCATTAGAGTGAGAGCATAAATTCTAGCCCTAGACCTCCTCTGTAACTCAAAACATGCAATCTGTGGAATTTTTTAAATGTCGCCTATGGAGATTTTTAAGGGTAAAAGTTTGTCGCCATTCCACGAGCGGGCGCAACTTTAAAGTGTGACATGTTGGGCATCAATTTACTCGGCGTAACATCTTTCACAATATAAAAAAAAAAAATTGGGCTAACTTAACTGTTGTCTTATTTTTTAATTCTAAAAATTTGAAAAATAATTTTCTAAAAAAATTGCACAAATACGGTGTGACAAAAAGTATTGCAACAACCACCATTTTAAGGTGTTAGAAAAAATATATATATGTTTGGGGGTTCCAAGTAATTTTCTAGCAAAAAAAAATGTTTTTAACTTGTAAACACCAAATCTCAGAAAGAGGCTCGGTCCTTAAGTGGTTAAACGAATACTTTGTTGAAGCACCTTTTGATTTTACTACAGTACTCAGTCTTTTTGGGTATGAGTCTATCAGCATGCCACATCTTCACTTGGCAATATTTGCCCAATGTTCTTTGCAAAAACACTCTATATCATCTGTCAGACTGCGAGGGCATCTTCTGTGCACAGCCCTCTTCAGAACACCCCACACATTTCCAATTGGATTCAGGTCTGGGATCTGGCTGGGTCATTCCAAAACTTTAATCTTCTTCTGGTGAAGCCATTCCTTTGTTGATTTGGATGTATGCTTTAAGTCGTTGTCATGCTGATAGATGAAGCTCCTCTCCATGTTTTGATTTCTAGCAGAAGCCTGAAGTTTTTGTGCCAATATTGACTGGTATTTGGAACTGTCCATAAATCCCTCTACCTTGACTAAGGCTCCTGTTCCAGCTGAAGAAAAACAGCCCCAAAGCATGTTGCTGCCACCACCATGCTTCACAGTGGGTATGGTGTTCCTTTGGTGATGTGCAGTGTTGTTTTTGCACCAAACATATCTTTTGGAATTATGGCCAAAAAGTTCAACCTTGGTTTCATCAGACCATAACACATTTTCCCACATGCTTTTGGGAGAGTTCAGATGTGTTTTTGCAATATTTAGCTGGGTTTGGATGTTTTTCTTCGGAAGAAAAGGCCTCCGTCTTGCCACTCTACCCCATTGCCCAGACATATGAAGAATACGGGAGATTGTTGTCACATGTACCACACAGCCAATACTTGCCAGATATTCCTACAGCTCCTTTAATGTTGCTGTAGGCCTCTTGGCAGCCTCCCCGACCAGTTTTCTTCTCATCTTTTCATGATGTTTGGAAGGACGTCCAGTTCGTGGTACTTGGTCACTGTTGTGCCATATTTTTTTTACTTGATCTTGACTGTCTTCACTGTGTTCCATGGTATATCTAATGCCTTGGAAATTCTTTTGTACCCTTCTCCTGACTGATACCTTTTAACAATCAGATCCCTCTGATTCTTTGGAAGCTCTCTGCAGACCATGGATTTTGCTGTAGGATGAGACTAAAAAAATGCCAGGAAAGACCTACTAGAACAGCTGAACTTTCTTGATGTCAGGTTTGTACTGACTCCTATTTAACATGCGTTTGAAAGTGATTGCTTAATTCTGAACACAGCTACATTCCCAGTTATAAAAGGGTGTGCACACTTATGCAACCACATTATTTTAGTTTTTTATTTTTACTTTTTTTTTACTACCCTAAAAGAGTTCAGTTTGTTTTTCAACTGAGTTGTACAGTTTATAGGTCACATTAAAAAGGTGGAAAAATATCTAAAATTATTTATCTTTGTCTTATTTTTTTACCTCACAGAAACCTGACATTTTAACAGGGGTGTGTAGACTTTTTATATCCACTGTATATAGTGTATATAAAGAAATATAGTATATGGAAAAAGCTATACTTTTCTTTTGATTGTTTACTTGCAAAATAAAGATTTTAGACTAATGTATACATTATCACCCCTGTGGCCATCCAGAAGTAAAGGGCAGCCCAGGGCAGGAACTCCTTACATGGCACTGCAGAGCCTTTAACGAAGAAGTGAGGAAGTGGGGGGTGTGCTTTATTTTCTGCAAACATAAATTGATTGTGTGATTATTCACAGTAGCAGACATAAAACTGTTTTGGCCTTCCTACTGCCATGGTACATCCTATATGTCACTCACTGACTATCTACAGTAGGTGAGAGACAGTATATCTAGTAAAGGATATATCAGGTTCCGCAAAGTACTAGTTTTTATAAACTGACATAACCCCCAACACAATCTCTGGAAACCATCAAGTTGCATATCATATACCAAGTCACATAAAGAGATTTAAAAAAAAAATTGTGACTGTATGTAGCAATGCCGCCTCAGTATGACACAGCTACCCAAAATCCGAACTGGGAACAATAAATAAAAAAGCACCATTAGCTAAACTTGATAGATTTACCATCTGTGCTTCATCTGTCAATTGTGCAAAAGTGAGGACTTATGATACAAAATAGGACCTGTACTGTGGAAGCTATGTACAAAAGGGCAATTAGAAGCCAAAGAGTTCAACACCCATAGTCTAACCACAGCTGAGTGTTTCCTCACTACTGAATTATCATGCCTTGGGGTTTATTTACTAAATAAAGCTGGAGAACGCAAAATCAGGTTCACTTCTGCATAGAAACCAGCTTCCAGTAAAGAAAAGAGAAACTACCACAGTTACTCAAACAGGCTTTGTAGGCACAGCATGGGGCGGGTTGTATAAAAAAGATTAACACATTTTATTAGCTATACATTTAAACACAAAGAACTTGAGAAATATAGGGGATTAAAAAGGCACCCTTCATCTACAGGAAGTTAACAGATACCCAATCACATGTATGGAGAAAAAGAGCCGCAATCTGTCATAGAGTATGTCATAGAGTAAGTCCAACAAGAGTATCAACGGTCAGATGTAGATCGCAGGTACGCGGCCAAAATGTTGCTCTATACTAAAACGTCAATGCGTTTCGCAAGCTATACTTGCTTCTACAGGACTGTTGGGTGGGTGCTGATCGACTTTGGATGTAAAGAAGAGGACGGTATATGACCGGGGAACATATCTATTTACTGGAAGCCTTTTGGTGATAATATAATACATTTTAGAACACAATAATGCCCCGTACACACGGTCGGATTTTCCGACGGAAAATGTGTGATAGGACCTTGTTGTCGGAAATTCCGACCGTGTGTGGGCTCCATCACACATTTTCCTTAGGATTTTCCGACACACAAAGTTTGAGAGCAGGATATAAAAATTTCTGACAAAAAAATCCGTTGTCGGAAATTCCGATCGTGTGTACACAAATCCGACGGACAAAGTGCCACGCATGCTCAGAATAAATAAAGAGATAAAAGCTATTGGCCAATGCCCCGTTTATAGTCCCGACGTACGTGTTTTACGTCACCGCGTTTAGAACGATCGGATTTTCCGACAACTTTGTGTGACCGTGTGTATGCAAGACAAGTTTGAGCCAACATCCGTCTGAAAAAATCCTAGGATTTTGTTGTCGGAATGTCCGAACAAAGTCCGACCGTGTGTATGCATGGCATAAGCATGTACCTTGGTACACCTACATCTCCGGTGATATCTGCTGTTGCTACCATGTGATCCCACATACCCTCAGTGTATCTTCTCTTGTTGGACATGTCTGGTACACCCTCCGCCACCCTTTAGATGTGGCTATGTAGCAAATGTGCATACTCTATGGGTATATTGTGACACTTATCTGCTCTACACATATCATACATTGCTGGCTCCTGTTTTTGGTGACAGTAGTGGGGTTTCCCCCTTCTCTTTTTTGGGGGGGGGGGGGGGGGGGGGGAGTCCCGCTCTCCTACATTCCCCCCTCCTGTGTGATGTCCCCTATGTCTGCCCCCAGTCATATACCGTCCTCTTCTCTACATCCGAAGTCATTAAGCGCCCACCCAATCAGTCCTGAAGAAGCAAGTATAGCTTGCGAAATGCGTTGAGGTTTTAGTATGGAGCAACATTTTGGCCATGTACCTGCGATCTACATCTGACCTTTGAGTCTCTTGTTGAACTTCAACATACTCTGACAGATTGCGGCTCTTCTTCTCCATACATGTGATTGGGTATCTGTTGACTTCCTGTAGATGGAGGGTGCCTTTTTAATCCCCTGTATTTCTCATGTTCTGTGTATTTTAATGTACATCTAATAAAATTTGTTAATCTTTTTTTATACAAACCGCCTCATGCTGTGCCTACAAAGTCCGTTCTTTGAGTAACTGTGGTAGTTTATCTTTTCTTATTATATATTTTGGATGTTGGCAAGGTGATGGTCCTCCTCTCCAATCAGCTTCCAGGTTTTATTACCAAAGCTTAATGGAACAAGCTGAGGTTAGAAGCTGATTGGCTACAATGCACAGCTGCACCAGATCATGAGTGCTCCAGCTTTAGTAAATCTACCCTATTGTCTTTATGTGGAAGTGGCCATTTAGTAGAGTAGCAGGACTTTGCCTCCTCATGTCAGAGCTGCCCCGCTGATGACTGCCGTGGATCATGATCAAGAAGCAGCAGGAAAGGTGGAAAAAGCATAGATCCAAAATTGAAATAGGAAGAAGGACACCTCAGCATGGCAGGTCCTCAGGTACAGCTTAATCTCCAGCAAGTGAGCAACATAGTAGTGTTGTCACTAAATATCTAGAAGTCATAGGCAGCAGCACCTTAGATGACCTCACACTGCAGACCTACAGCTATGAAGTTCAGGGGACAAGAGTGTCAAACTCCAGTGCTATTTTCAGGGGGGAATTTAAGACAAACTTTTCACTCTCTGAATCCACAATTAAAGCTCAATTCTAGGTATGACAACTTTTGCATAGTTACACTGGTCCAGCTTTAACCAATGTAAGTACATATGTGCCATACCTGTGGGAGCCCTGTGGAAGCTTGAACTCACTGTAGTAGACAAGCGATCTTCACTACCTTTTGGGTCCCGTGCCGAGTAGCTGCCCTGCTGTTTACTGAACACAGGAGGTCACCCACCCGACATGGTCGCCATCCAGAGGGCACTTTGCATTTTCATGAAAAATGCAAAGCGTTCTCTGACTGGACAAGGTGGAGATCGTAATGTCATCGCCCCCCACCGCACCCAGTCAGAGAAGTCTTTGCATTCACTGAGAAAACGCAAAGGGTTCACTGAGTGGTGCAAGCGAATTACATTACATTTTGGTATTCACACTGAATCAGGGCAGCTACTTTGTATGGGACCCAGAAGCTAGTTGAGATATACTAATGATATACTGTAGTAGCCATACCTACTACAGTGATTGTCTGCTTCCACCAGGATCCCACAGGTATGGCACATACATACTTACAGCGAGGGAAAAAGTATTTGACCTCCTGCTGATTTTGTACGTTTGCTCACTGAAAAGAAATGATCAGTCTATAATCTTAATGGTAGGTTTATTTTAACAGTGAGAGACAGAACAAAAAATCCCAAAAACACACATTTCAAAAAACTTATAAACTGATTTGATCCCTCCATTTGAAACCCTTGTTGGCCATCACAGAGGTCAGATGTTTCTTGTAGTTGGTCACCAGGTTTGCACACATCTCAGGAGGGATTTTGTCCCACTCCTCTTTGCAGATCCTCTCCAAGTCTTAAACCTAAAGGTTTTGAGGCTGACGTTTGGTAATTGGAACCTTCAGCTCCCTCCACATATTTTCTATGGGATTAGGGTCTGAAGACTGGCTAGGCCACTCCATGACCTTAATGTGCTTCTTCTTGAGACACTCCTTTCTTGCCTTGGCTGTGTGTTTTGGGTCATTGTGATGCTGGAATACCCATCCACAACCCATTTTCAGTGCATGGCCCCATCTGTTGTCCCATTGATACAATGAAGTTGTCCTATCCCCTTAGCAGAACCCCCCCTCCCCCCAAAGCATAATGTTTCCACCTCCATGTTTGACGGTGGGGATGGTGTTCTTGGGGTCATAGGCAGCATTCCTCCTTCTCCTCCCAACATGGCAAATTGAGTTGATTCCAAAGAGCTTGATTTTGGTCTCGTCTGACCACAACACTTTCACCCAGTTCTCCTCTGAATCATTCAGATGTTCATTAGCAAACTTCAGGTGGGACTGTAGCAGGAGGACCTTGCGGGGCACTGCAGGATTTCAGTCCTTCGTGGTGTAGTGAGTTACCAGATGTTTTCTTGGTGATTAGGGTCCCAGCTGAATTGAGATCGACAAGATTCTCATGTGTAGTTCTGGGCTGATTCCTCACCATTCTCATGATCAAGAAACTCCACGAGGTGAGAACTTGCATGGAGCCCCAGACCGTGGGAGATTGCCAGTTATTTTGTGTTTCTTCCATTTGCGAATAATCGCACCAACTGTGTCACCCTCTCACCAAGCTGCTTGGCGATGGTCTTGTAGCCCATTCCAGCCTTGTGTAGGTCTACAATATTGTCCCTGACATCCTTAAACAGCTCTTTGGTCTTGGCCATGGTGGAGAGATTGGAATATGAGTAATTGATTGCTTCTGTGGACAGGTGTCTTTTATCCAGGTAACAAGCCAAGATTAGGAGCACTCCCTTTAGAGCCCATTCACACAGGGGCAACACGACTTCCAGCGCGACTTTGGGAGGCAACTTGGACACGACTCGAGTATGAATCACAGCACGACTTGGGGCAACTTACAACACAACTTGAAGTCGCCTGCAGGACAGGGAACTTTACAAGTAGCCAATTACTTTGTTTCCTTTCTGCTTCCTGTAAAGTTGCCTCAGTTTGAACAGTGATCAGACTTGGAGGCAACCTTCATTGAAATCAATGGGTACAAGTTGCCTTCAAGTCGGTTTGAAGTAGTACAGGAACCTTTTCTGAAGTCGGAGCGACTGCAGTAGTGTGCATTAAGACGGATCCATTCACTTACATTGATTTTTTTCATGTAGCGCGACTTGAGGCGACTTGTGGGGACTTGAAGTCGGATCCAAAGTTGCCCCTGTGTGAATGGGCTCTTAAGGAAGTGCTTCTAATCTCAGCTCATTACCTGTATAGAAGACACCTGGGAGCTAGAAATCTTGCTGATTGATAGGGGATCAAATACTTTTTCCCTCACTGTATATTGGTCCAAGCTGGAACTATGCAACTATGTAAAAATTGCCATGCCTGGAATTCATCTTTACCATTTCTAGATGCTCTTTATAATACACAACTCTTTACTTTTTGGAGTTTAGGTCCACTTTAAAGCTCGGTTCACACTGCCGTGACTTACAGTGCTACTTTGCCAGGAGACTTTGGCGCCACTTTGAAGCAACTTCAGGGAATGCCTGTGTAATCTTCCTGTAATGTCAGGTCCAAATCACATCAATTAAGATGAGGATCCAATTTGGAGGAGACTTCCATTAAAGTCTATGGGCACAAGACAGATAGAAATCGCCTTGAAGTAGTACAGGAACCTTTTCTAAAGTCAGAGCGATTTCAGTAGTGCTAATTAGGACAGCTCTCATTGACTAAAATGGGATTTCACATGTTACGTGACTTTGGGTCTCACAAGTCGGATCCCAAGTCCCGGCAGTGTGAACCGAGCCTAAAGCAGGATTGGCACAGGTGGTATATAATTTGGACTGGCTTATTTTAAAAATGTGCACCCTCCCAGCTTCACAAACCGAGACTAAAATTGTCAAGCAGTTAGAATTAGAGATGTATCAGTGCCGTACATAAGCTGTAGAAAAGCTTGTTTAGACCAATCAGATTTCCATTTTTTTTTTTTTTAGAAAAATAAAATAGTGAGCGTGAAATTCTGATCGGCCGCATTTTGCTGGGAAGGATTTGTGTCCGGCATGGTGACCTTTCCCAGTTCTCGGTTGTTGAGCAGTGAAGAAGGGACAGGGAGAGTGTTCTGTTTGGCTGGAAGTTGCCCGAGACGCAGCACTTTCATTTTACTGCCAGTTAATCCAGTCACAGGTGAAATCAAAGGCATATTTCACAGGCTGTCATGCACTTGCTGTACGGCTTCACTTTTATGCCTTGCCATAAAATAGAGGGCACACCTCTGAACCACATAGCTTATTACTACCAATATGCCAAGCTACCAAAACATAATTTACTTCCTCTCACATTCAGTGACCAGTTTATGTCTCGGGAAGATCCATGGAAATGATTAAGTAGAAACTCCTAAATATTACGTAGAAGGCTACAGAAAAAAAATAGCTACTTATAATATAACTTCACCTAATTATAATAAAGCATACATTCCATAATTTCAGATGTCTTATAAACAATCATGTTACAATCAGGGCCCTCTTTCCTTATTTCTGACATGAAGCGAGGTGGAATTCTGCACAGCATACAGCGGCTTACGTCGCTATATTGTGACCAGAGGCGGCTCTAGGCTTTGTGAGGCAAAGGGCCTGGTATGGATTTTGGGGGGTGGGGGGGCACGCTGTTTTTTTAAATTTATTTTTCAATGCCGGCAATTCATTGGTTTACATTCAGCTGTGAGCGGGGAATCACGGTGAGTCATCGGTTGTTAGGGACGCAGATCGCTCCTTAACAACCAGCTATTGTTAAAGACACCAGTGGCTGCCACCTCTAGAAATTTGCATCTGAACCGTATGTGGAAATTGCAACTGAACCTCTGAACAGCAGCTTTGGAAATTCGCAGTTAAAAACTGTACCATTTCCATCAAAACTGGTGTAATGCGTTAGGCAAATTAGGCTGCAGCGAGGCCCCTCTGAGCACTAGGCCTTAGGTGACCGCCTAATTTGCCTAATTAAACAGCCGCCTCTGATTGTGACACAGGTGTACCATTCTATGCAGCAGTATACTGTAAACCTGTGTGAGGATGCTGAGCCCAGGGGGTGTGTCTATGACAGCCTGAGCTCACAGGAAGGGGTTGGGTGATGTTGGGTGTCATGCAAGAGTGGGGTGGATAACTAGTGTTAGGACCTGCAAACAGGATGAGAACCTCCAGCTTTGGCTGATCAAGGGGAAAAATAAAAGCAGTTGGGCAAGGCTTTCTAAGCTGCCCAATCACTTCTACCGCCCCCCCATCTTATGTTTATGAGCACTTTTTTTTTTATTTATTTTTTTAAGATAGACCATAATTAGGTAGGAGCTTAAAGCAGTTGTAAGGCAACCTGTAAGGCAAAGGCATAATGAGCTAGTACTACGGTGGGGATAATAAGCATACTAGCTCATTATGAAATACTTACCTTAGAACGAAGCGTCGGCATCGCATCCCGGTCACCGTCGAGGGAGCTGACATTTTCCCCTCTGTGTTTCTTCCGGGTTCGCGGCTCCGGCGCTGTGAGTGGCCAGAGCCGCGATGACGTCACTTCTGCGCATGTGCGTGGAAGGCCTCTGTTCCGGAACGGTACGCCAGACCTTCACTTCGCATGCGTCGCTGCTGCATGCAGGGTGAATATCTCCTAAACCGTGTAGGTTTAGGAGATAATAATTTTACCTACAGCTAAGCCTTATTATAGGCTTACCTGTAGGTAAAAATGTAAAAAATAGGTAGACAACCGCTTAAACGAAGCATTAAACCCAAAACCAAAAATGTAATATATTGAAACTTACAATTAGGCTTTTCCCTCGGTTTTCACCTGGTGATCTGGCCAGTAACACACCTCCTGTATTAGTCACCCCCATAAGTAAGCTCCAGTGGGCCAAGTGAAACATATTGGGTGGCGTGGCCTGGCGGGGGTCTAGGCTGAGACTGCTATTCACAATCACACAGAAGGCTTTGACTTGATGTGCGGCTCCCGGGACAACTATCACTCTCTACCTCCTGTATTACTGAGACACAACTCTGGATGAAGAAACACAGGGGGAACCTTTGGACAGCAGCATTGTCAGTCTGGGGAGAGGGAGTGTTAGATGGACTAGCAGATTTAAACATACCAATACATTGAACCCAAACTCCAGTTAATTTTTTATAAGCAGTTCTAGCAACTGTTCATTTCCTATTGGGATAAAGGTTTTACATAAATAAAAGTTGATCATTGTAACCACATCTGTCAGTGTAAAATGGTTTGTCTCAATCCTCTAACGGCTACATCTTCAGGACAGCGTATTCTGTTGAAAAACAACAGACTTACAGGCCAAATAAACAGGTGAAAATAAAAGATAAAGTTTAAAAAAAAGAAAACAAATTCAACCATCACATCTAAGAACTGGTAATAAGCTGCAATTTAATAAAGGTTTGGATGTGAGTTTAAAGGCCAAGTTCACCTTTTTAAAATAATAAATGCACTTTTATTGCAGGTGAAAATAATGTACATTTATTTTGTTCTTGGGAGGCTGTAAAGCACTGCACTCATGGTCAGCAGATCTCAGGTGCACAGCCAGGCTCTTGCAGACTTGTCAGTACATGGTTTGCCCATACCTCCAAGTACAGATGGGCAGTTACTGAAATCCAGGAAGCTCAATGGACTACGAAAGCTCTCATCAGCACCCTTGCAGACCAATGAGAACTACAAGCTACCCAGCCACAAAGACAGATGGTAGTTGTTTTCAAATTGTGACAGTGGGTAAGCCCGCCTGCTGTCACAAGGAGGGGGTGGATCAAAGGGTGAGGTGGTGGATGATGAACATGTTACACCCTAAAAATGTTAAGAAAGGTGAACGTATCCTTTAATACCGCTTTAAAGCCCAATTCCAATGTGGGTACCCCATCTCTACCCCCTGACATCCCACCTGCCCCCCTACCAATTTAATATTAAACATACTTCCCTTTTCTTGTGTCCTGTGGAAGGCAATCCTGAATGTGGCAAAGAACATTGCTAACATAATGACGTGAACAAATTTCTCTGCAGCATTCTCCTGTGAGCCAAGGACAACTTAATGAATCATTCCCAGGGTAAGTGTCCTCGATGCTCTGGGTTTGCAAGAAGTGGATTAAATGATGCTGAGCTGTGTCCAGTCTGGAAGAGTGACCTGGCCGCAGGGTGGTGCTTTGAGTCCACAAGGAACAGCCCCAGAGAGGAGGCAAGTAATGCAGATAAAGCTACTTTTTTTTTATTATACTACCACTTGGGCAATTTCAATTAAACTTTTTTCCCCAAAACTGGAGTTGGGCTTAAAAACACAGGCTGTACTTTAGCTAGTCATGCTAAGCCCTCCTCGTACTCCTCACTGAGACAGAAGAGTATTGTTGGCAGATGACATGACAGCCCTTCTTGTCACATCAGACCATCCTTTAGTCTTTGGAAGCTCTGTGGCCAACACATGACCCCACTTCAACAAACAAGCCAAAGAGAAAATGATCACTAATTGCACTGGGAATGTTTACCTTGTCTAGGCCACAAAGCCCATCTTGTTAAAAAGAAAAACAATTTACTTACTTAAGTATTTTGCCAGCTGTGGGCTGATCCTTCCCCCAGTAGTGAAGATCAATGCCAAATGGAACAACAGGTGCCCTTAAGAGGTCTTCCTCCCTCTTCTGGTTTTTATTGCTGGGCTCCTTAGCACTAAGACAGAGATAGACATGGATTATAGAAGGCAGTGCTTCCCAAAGGTCATCAGTAAAGCAGCACCCGATGCAAATTTTGTAGCATCTCACTACCACCTATACCAATTACCACCCAACTGAACTTTCCGTTTAAATCAGATGAATATATTCCAGGTGCCCCAAAACATATAGTGTGCATTTTTAAGCCAGCCATATGCTGGAATATTTACAAATGAATGTATGTACATACAAACTCAGTAAATTCAATGACTTGACGAATGTCGTTCAAAAGTACTTCAAAAGCTAATTTGCTTTTAAAGCAGAACCTAACTGTATCTGAGCACCACAACCTGAAAACGCTATTTACGGTAATTTATTTTTAAGATTCAAAGCAAACTTGCCCATCCATCCATGTCTCCATGATTTATCTTATTGAGAATTCACAGCCCCCTAGCATTTATTGCTGTGACCATCTTCAGTAAGGGCAGATGATTTATATAGCATTTACTTCCTGGAATACATCTGTCCTTAGCTCAGGCATGCAGGCAGGTGAGTGTGCTTAGTTGAAAAAGTCACTCCTCCCGCTCTTCAAGATGAAAAAAAAAAAAAAAAAAAAAAGTCCATGAAGACTCCTGGGATGTATAACATCATTTTGGCCTAGGCCAGAAACCAGAAAACAACTGAAGAAATGTAAAAAAAGAATATAGTATATACCTTCCTTTTTTTTTTCTTTGAAATGAATGGACTTTACTGAACAGAAAAACCCATACACTGTTAGAAATTACCGTAATTTGCTTGAAATGGATTTTCTATCCTGCTCCTTTGAATTTTCTTAGGGTGGCAAACAAACCTGCCCGAGCGGGATACGGACGGAGGCGATCAGTGGCCTTACCTTAGGTGGCCGATGTCGAAGCTGCTCCTTGCTCCAGGGAAGATCCGGGGCCGTTGCTTCTCCTCCCGGCCGAATAGGAAGTGGGTCCTCCTGAGACCCGATTGGCCAGAAGTCCTAAGACTCCCTGGCCGATCAGGTCTCAGGATCCGCTTCCCGATTGGCCGGGAGGAGATTCAGGCTCTGGGTGGGCTCAGGCGCTAATCAGGGGATGGGCGCATGGATTAGGGGGTGGCGCCCCTGTGCCCTTAATGGATGGACCGCCACTGCTTATCACTGTGGTTGAAAACGGACAATTTGAACCAACCCACTAATGAATATTTATGTATGGCCAGCTTTGGGGCTGCTTGAGCCTGTTCAGTGCAATTGAATCCATCTTTGCTCCACCAAGGCAGCCCAGGTGCAGCGAAAAACATGTCATTGACATGAATGTGTGCTGCTGTGCCCGTGTATATGGCAGTGCTACTGTAAACAGGACTACAGCTGTATGCAAACAATAGAAAACTTTACATTTTTTGCATGCATCTGTATGCTGTAGTCATGTTTATTATGACACCATTATATACAGTATACAAGTACAGAGGAGCACAGCTATTCATGTCATTGACAGGCCGTATGCTGCACCTCGGCTACTAGAGTGGAGGAGAGAAGGCTACAATTACACCAAATAGGCTCATCTGAGCTGTATGCAAGGGCCCTTACAGCTTGTTTTCTGCCAGCAAGCTTTAGTGAAGAACATTTGCTCTATTGTGAAGCCCCTAACTGAGCCAGGGCTAGAGCTCCCCATTAGCAAGGAACATGAAATTTGCTTATTACAGAGCTATAAATTAGATCAACCAGCAGGGAGGATGTAGGACTTCTGCATCCACAAATAGAGCAAGGGTCCTTCTTTGCAGCGGATGGTCTTTTCTACTCAGGCTGTTGCTGCTTTCTAAAGAAAATGAACTGTAAGCCTTTTAAAATCTTTAATTTGATGCACCGGATATATATTTAGTGCACTTTGGCTAGCCATACACGGTTCGAATCTTGGCCGAGATTCGAACCGTTAATGGGCAGGCTGAATATTCCAAGTTGATCGATCGATCAACTTGGGTGCAACCAGCCTGCTGCATTCTCTTGCGATTATCACTAGGGGCTGCTATAGAAGCTAGCGATAACCACTGTCTTCTCTCCGCGGGGACGGCTTCCCCCGCCCGCACCCACCGCCCTGCTGGGAGAAGACAATTGCTGATTCCCATGTCAGCAGGGTCTTTGTTGATGATGGAATTGTGCAAAATTTCTTTCCTGCAATTCTTAGTTGCAGGAAAGAAGTTTGCACAGTGTATGGCCTGCCTTAAACTAAAAGTTCAGTTGGCCTTAAAGTACATGTAAACAATACCTGAATAGAATGCAGCTTGCTAAGATAATGGGTAACAAATTATTTAGATATATAAATGAGCAATCAGCGCAGTACTAATCTTAGTGTGAATGTAACATTCAATGTGAAAGAAAATACAATCCATGAATGCCGCTAAACATCAACAGTACTTTCCACCACACTATACATGCTCAGAACATGTAACACAATGGTGATGGACTATTGATCATTCGAAGTTTGGACTTTTATTTTTATTTTATTTTAAAAAAATGTAATTACATTTTGTTTGCGCTACATCATTTTTGTATTCTGGGTATCAAACAATTACTTGGTTAGTTGTTGGGAATAGTTTACACAAGAAAGTAGGGTTGCACAGATACCGATACTAGTATCGGTGCCGAGACCGAGCATTTGCATGAGTACTTGTACTCGTGCAAATGTTCCGATGCTTGACACGATACCTGGCAGGAGGCCAGTACAACCGGCGTCCTCAGTGTAGCAGGGGGGGCCCGGACAGCCCTACAGACGATTGGTGTGGCGGCAGGGGCAGTTAAAAGCTCCCTGTATAGCTTTTCTGGCAGCTGCTTCTCTACTCTCCCTCTCGCAGCTGTCAGGGATATCGGTGCTTGTAACTGCCCCAACAGCCACGCTGATCATCCCTGATTATCCCCTGTGTCCTCCCCAGCTCCTCCTCCAGTCCCCCCCTCGTCCTGGATCTGTCAGGATGGAGAGCGGAGGAAGGAGTCGGTAAATCTGTAATTTACCGGCTCCTTCCTTTTCCAAATGCACTGACTGTGATCACTGACTCTGTCCATTCCATTCATAGCTGAGCATCGTAACCTGTATTTATGATGCTTCAGTTTATGAATGAACAGGAGCCTCTGTCCCCTGTCCATTCGTCTTCAGTGCAGCTGAGGCTGTTGACCCCTGATATCAATCCAAAGTCACCCCCCACAGGGTTGATTAAAAAAAAAAAAAAAAAAAAAAAGGGGGGGGGGGGGGGGATGTAATAATTAAATTTTTAAAAGTAAAGTTGTAAAAATAATTAAAAAAAAAAAAAAAAAAAAAAAAAACACTGACACCGTCCACTCCCCCTCCTAAAAAAAGAAAGCACTGTAAAAAAAATAAATACATTGTAAACAATACAAAAAAAAAAAATTGTAAAAAATGACAATTGTAAAAGAAAGTAAAATAAAAATAAACTACTGACACAGTCCACGCCCTATCAGTGCTGCATATTAGTGCCACTGTCACATGACATAAAAAAAAAAGAAGTATTGGTAATCGGTATAGGCGAGTACTTGAAAAAAAGTATCGGTACTTGTACTCGGTCTTAAAAAAGTGGTATCGGTGCAACCTTACAAGAACGATAACATTGTGAATGCTTTCTTTTCAGCTTACAGGAAGAGACAAGGACACTTCACTTCTAGCAAGATCAACAGGTATTGTCCTGTACTTAGTGAAATGATCTTTGCGTGAAAAAAAAAAAAGAACTAAAACTAATGCAGCCCCACAACTAAGGTCTGGTGACTGCAATATATTACATTTTTGTTTTCAGCTTAGAGTCACAGAAAAAAAAAACCTTTGAAATGAAATTAACAGGTTAAAGCCTAAAGATCAGTGATTCGATTTAGCTGTACTTTATTGTATATGTAAACACACTCACCAAAATCTCATAAGCCTTAGCATGTTAATATAATTTCAAGTCATTATCAATATTATGTAAATCAGCAGCTTTCATTAAAGTGCTAGTTCACATTTACAGAAAATCTGTAAAAGGTGACCTAACGCCAGGCTCCCTCTCCAACCCCCCAGTCCTCGCTGTACTTACCTCCCGCAAGCCACTCCAATGATCCAGGGATTTGAAATACCTGCTTTCTCTCCTCTCCGTGCAGCGCTGCCAGTATGGATCAGACGGTTTCTAATTGGTCAGCACCATCACATAGACAGAGATGACCAATCAGAATCCGTCTGGTCTGTACTGGCAGCACTGGATGGAGAGGAGAGAAAGCAGCAGGAATTTCAAATCCCGGACTGGTGGAGCTTGTGGGAACCTTGACAGCTCAGGACCGCAGGAAGTACAGCGGGGACCAGGATCGGTGTTAGGTCACCTTTACAGATTTGCAGAAAAAGTGAACACTTAAAACAATTAATCGTTAAAGGATTTTAGAGACTTAGGAGCTAAATTGAGGCAAAGGACCTCCAAAGGTGGTATTCTCAGAAATACTACCGGTACCTCGAGCCACACCAGAAAAGCAGAGGGAGATTAGGTAAGTAGGTAAGTAAACAAGTGGCTGAGGAGCTGCTGTGTAAGAAGGGGTTTGGGTACCTGGAGAACTGGACCGACTTCTTAGTCACCAGCTCTATAGAAGGGATGGACTGCACCTAAATGAGGAGGGGGCAGATCTGCTGGGAGTGAGAGGGGCTTTTAAACGAGGCAACGGGGGTGGTCCAGAGGTAGAGATATTTAGCGCGGAACATATTCCAGAAGGTAGTATTGGGGGCATTAGTAGTAGGTTGACTAAAGCGCCTAAACCCGAGGTAAGTACAGTAACAAATCCTATTTGCAACCTCAGAACACCCAATAAGGAAACAGTATGCGACCAGTCTAAACTACGTGGCTTGTTCACCAATGCCAGGAGTCTGTTGGATAAGATGGGAAAACTAAAGCTACTGTTGTACGAGAAAGATTTAGATTTGGTAGGAATTTCAGAGACTTGGTTCAACAGCTCTCATGATTGGCTGGCAACCGTTCAAGGGTATTCCCTATATCACAGGGATAGAGAGGGCAAAAAAGGGGGAGGGGTATGCTTGTATATCAAAAATGATGTACAAGTGAATGTGAGAGATGACATCACTAACGGAGCAAGGGAGGAGGTGGAATCCTTATGGGTAGAGCTGCAAAGGGGTGAAAACTGGGAGTATGCTATAGGCCCCCTAATCAGAGGGAGGAGGCAGAGGCGGACCTCCTATCACAATTCGGATTAGCGGCAAGGATGGGAAGTGTCATCATAATGGGGGATTTTAATTATCCAGACATAGACTGGGTGGAAGGAGCCACACATTCGTCTAAGGCTCGCCAGTTCCAAAATGTCTTGCAGGACAATTTCATGGGTCAGATGGTAAATGCACCAACTAGAAACAAAGTGTTACTAGACCTACTGATTACCAACAATACAGACCTGATTGTGGATATGGAAATAAGGGGCAGTTTAGGAAACAGCGATTGCCGGACAATTCGTTTCAGTATAAATCACACTAATAGGAAACATAAGGGGAATACAAAGACACTGAATTTCAAAAGAGTCAACTTCCCTAAACTACTATCCTTGCTAGAAGATAATAATTGGGATAAAATCTTAGGAACCAAGAACACGGAGGAAAAAGGAGTATGTTTTAAGAGCATATTAAATAAGGGCGTTAGCCAGTGCATCCCATTGGGAAATAAATTTAAAAGAGCTAATTTAAAAGTCCTGGGTGGCTTAACTCGTGGCTCAACTCCAACGTAAAAATGCATATAAGAGCAAAGGAGAAGGCATTCAAAAAATACAAGGCTGAGGGATCATCATCAGCATTCCAAATTTACAAAGAATGCAACAAGAAATGTAAGGGTGCAATCAGGGCAGCTAAGAAAGAACACGAAAGGCACATAGCGGAGGAAAGTAAGAAAAATCCCAATAAATTCTTTAAATACATAAATAGTAAGAAAGGGAGGTCAGATCATATTGGTTCCATAAAGAATGATGAAGGAAATCTGGTTACCAAGGATGGAAAGATGGCGAAGGTATTGAATTTATTCTTCTCCTCAGTCTTCACGTGGGAATCGAGAGGCTTCAGTAACCAAAACTGCAATGTTTATCCTCATGACACGTCACAGGAAGCACCCTCATGGCTAACAGAGGACGGAATTAGAAATAGACTTGAAAAACGTAACATTAATAAGTCACCGGGACCAAATGGCTTGCACCCGAGGGTCCTTAGGGAACTCATTCAAGTAATTGCCAGACCATTTTTACGAACAGTCTACTGACTGAAATGGAACCAGCTGATTGGAGAAAAGCCAATGTAGCACCAATATTTAAAAAAGGGCCAAGATACATCGATGGGAATTATAGACCAGTTAGCCTACCATCAATTATATGCAAGCTCTTGGAGGGGATAAGGGACTATATACAAAATTTTAGTAATGACAACGGTATCATTAGCAGTAATCAGCATGGATTCATGAAGGATCGTACTTGCCAAACCGATCTATATACCTTCTATGAGGAAGTGAGCTGCCATCAAGATAGGCCCGTAGACGTGGTGTATCTGGATTTTGCAAAAGCATTTGACACAGTTCCCCATAAACGTTTACTGTAAAAAGTAAGGTCTGTTGGCATGGACCATATAGGGGGAGTACATGGATTGAAAACTGGCTACAGGGGCGAGTTCAGAGCGTAGTGATAAATGGGGAGTACTCGGAATGGGCAGGGGTGGAAAGTGGGGTCCCCTAGGGTTCTGTCCTGGGACCAATCCTATTTAATTTATTCATAAACGACTTGCAGGATGGGATAAACAGTTCAATCTCTGTATTTGCAGACAATACGAAGCTAAGCATAGCAATAACTTCTCCGCAGGATGTGGAAACCTTGCAAGAAGATCTGAACAAATGAATGGGGTGTGCAACTACATGGCAAATTAGGTTTAATGTGGAAAAATGTAAAAAAAATGCATTTGGGTGGCAAAAATATGAATGCAATCTATACACTGGGGGGAGAACCTCAGGGGGAATCTAGGATGGAAAAGGATCTGGGGGATCCTAGTAGATGACAGGCTAAGCAATGGCATGCAATGCCAAGCTGCAAGCAAAGTAAACAGTATATTGGCAAGCATTAAAAAGGGGATTAACTCCAGAGATAAAACGATAATTCTTCCGCTCTACATGACTCTGGTCCGGCCGCACCTGGAGTATGCTGTCCAGTTCTGGGCACCAGTCCTCAGGAAGGATGTGCTGGAACTGAAGAGAGTCCAGAGAAGGGCAACAAAATGAATAAAGGGTCTGGAGGACATTAGTTATGAGGAAAGGTTACGAGTACTGAACTTGTTCTCTCTGGAGAAGAGACGCTTGAGAGGGGATATGATTTCAATGTACAAATACCGTACTGGTGACCCCACAATAGGGATAAAACTTTTCCGCGTAAGGGAATTTAATAATACACGTGGCCATTCACTTAAATTAGAAGAAAAGAGGTTTAACCTTAAACTGCGTAGAGGGTTCTTTACTGTAAGAGCGGTAAGGATGTGGAATTCCCTTCCACAGGCAGTGGTTTCAGCGGGGAGCATCGATAATTTAAAAAAACTATTAGATAAGCACCTGAACAACTACAACATACAGGGATATACAATGTAATACTGACATAAAATCACACACTTGATGGACCTCGCCTACTATGTAACTTTACAATAATACCTGATCCTGCCCTAAGGGTGCCTGTTCAGGCACTTCATGTGGGGGTGACAATGCTTTGTCCCTGTTTCCCAGATGCTTCCCTGTGTTGTCACACACTCCCCCAACGAAGGCTACAAGCTACCATGCTAATGCACATTGCATAGTCTCTGTGGTCACCATCAAGAAACCCACCTTCAGAAATGCCATGCAGTCATCACTAGTATATGTAGGCAGGGAGTGGGTGTAAGCAGACTGCAGGAGATCAGCAACACCCAGTTTCAAAAAAAGTTGAAAGAAAGGTGTGCTTTATTTACGGAAATTATTTATGATACATAGGGCTTTAGCAAACCAAATTTCACTTAGGTAGGGTTTACATCTACTTTGTTTAGACCTCTTTTGCATCAGGTCTACAGCCATTCACTAATAACGACCATCACAAGCTATGCTTTGGCCCTCTATTAGGTGCAACAAAATGGAGGGCGGTGGGGGTCACTTGCCATACCTGGATGATGCATATGAAGCTAGTTTCTCCCTCATAACTTTCAGCGTTGCGGCAGCACAAGTAGGATCCAGCTCATCGTCATTCCTCTTCCTTCTCGGTGCTGCCAACAGCTGAGGAGGCTTCTTCACTTCTACTTTTTTCAAGGGTGGAGAAGATGATGATGTTGATGGAGCCTCTAGACCTGAACCAAAAAAAAATAAAATTTAAAAAAACTTAAAAGATCAGCACTATTAGCACTGCGTTCATAACATTTTATGTTGCATTAGCGGATTATGAAATAGAAGATTTCATATATAAAAACCATCACCAATGAGATTGTGTAGCCCACCCCAGAAATGAAAGCCACCGGGGTATGACATACTCAGCTGCAACACATCTCCTGCTCCAAAGGGAGTCTGGTGCAAGCCTTATTCCATAGCAGCATTTTTTCCTGCTGTAAGCCAACAATGCTCAGCACACTGAGCGGATGTGTTGAATCTTCCTCTGCAGTGCTCTACTGGGTCTCAGAACCCTCATTATGTGTTCCATGGGATACATGAGGAAGCATCTCTGTGCTCTTGCTCTCTGTAGCTTCATGCAGCTTTGAAGTATTATGTGCAAGTTTACAGAATAGTCCGAGAGTGGACACCATGTCCAGAGGGGTCGCCATGGCTGGCAGAAACAAGGGCAAAACACACTGGACTCACATACAGTAATATACACTGGTCAGCCATAACTTTATGATAACACACCCAATATTGAGTAGGTAATACCTTTTGCAACCAAAACATCCCTGACCCATCGAGTCATGGATGCCACTAGACCTCTGAAGGTATGCTGTGGTATCTGGCACGAAGCCCTCAGTAGCAGAAGTTCTGTAAGTTGCGAGGTGGAACCTCCATGGGTTGGACTTGTTTTCCCAGCACATCCCACAGATACTCGATTGGATTGAGATCTGGAGAATTTGGAGGACAAGTCAACACCTCAAACTTGTTATGCAACTCAAACCATTCTTGAACCATTTTTCAGTGTGGTAGGGCGCATTTTCTTCCTCAGAGAGAACAATGCCATCAGTGAATACTATTTCCATGAAGCGGTGTACTTGGTCAGCAACAACGTTTAGGTAGGTGGTACGTGTCTAGTAACATCTACATAATTGGTAGGACCCAAGGTTTCCCAGCAGAATATATTTTCCAAAGCATTACACTGCCTCCACCGGCTTTCCTCCTTCTCACACTACTTCCAACCTACTTCCATGGTCCAGTGCTGAAGCTTACTTGCCCATTCTAGGCACTTTTGGCTGTGGGTACGGGTCAGCATGGGCCCCCTGACCAGTCTGTGGCTACACAGACCCATACACATCAATATGGTGCCCATTTTTTCTGGTTTCAACACATTAACTTCAGGGACAACATGTTCACTTGCTGTCCAATATATCCCACCGGCTTTCAGATGCCATTGTAATGAGATAATCAAATGTTACTCACTTAACCTGTCAGTGGTAATTATGGCTGATCAGTGTAGTGTGTGTGTGTTTTATACTATATTGCCAAAAGTATTAGGACACCTGCCTTTACACGCACATTAACTTTAATGGCATCCCAGTCTTATGCCCCGTACACACGGTCGGATTTTCCGATGGAAAATGTCCGATCGGAGCGTGTTGTCGGAAATTCCGACCGTGTGGGGGCTCCATCGGACATTTTCCATCGGATTTTCCGACACACAAAGTTGGAGAGCAGGAGATAAAATTTTCCGACAACAAAATCCGTTGTCGGAAATTCCGATCGTGTGTACACAAATCCGACGGACAAAGTGCCACGCATGCTCAGAATAAATAAAGAGATGAAAGCTATTGGCCACTGCCCCGTTTATAGTCCCGACGTACGTGTTTTACGTCACCGCGTTTAGAACGATCGGATTTTCCGATAACTTTGTGCGACCGTGTGTAGACAAAACAAGTTTGAGCCAACATCCGTCGGAAAAAATCCTAGGATTTTGTTGTCGGAATGTCCGAACAAAGTCCGACCGTGTGTACGGGGCATTAGTCTGTAGGGTTCAATATTGAGTTGGCCCACCCTTTGCAGCTAGAACAGCTTCAACTCTTCTGGGAAGGCTGTCCACAAGGTTTAGGAGTGTGTCTATGGGAATGTTTGACCATTCTTCCAGAAGCGCATTTGTGCGGTCAGGCACTCATGTTGGACGAGAAGGCCTGGCTCGCAGTCTCCATTCTAATTCATCTCAAAAGTGTTCTATTGGGTTGAGGTCAGGACTCTGTGCAGGAATGTCAGGTTCCTCCACCCCAAACCCATCCGTGTCTTTATGGACCTTGCTTTGTGCACTGGTCCAAATCGTTTGGTGGCAGGGGGGATAATGGTGTGGTGTTGTTTTTCAGGGGTTGGGCTTCCAGTGAAGGGAACTCTTGGCATCAGCATACCAAGACATTTTGGACAATTTCATACTCCCAACTTTGTGGGAACAGTTTGGGGATGGCCCCTTCCTGTTCCAACATGACTGCGCACCAGTGCACACACACACACATACACACTATATATATATATCAGTTGCTAAAATACCCCAGTTTCTAATGCTTTGGGAGGTGCAGATGACATCACTGTACTAGGATAGCGGAGTGCTCAAAATTTCAAAAGAATATGCCCTTGCAACAGGCTGGGATACACTCTTGCGGGATTTCAAGCGCCCAGCTATACCAGCAGGCATTGATCATGCACAGTGTCATCCACACCTTTCTGAAGCAGGGACCAAGGTATTTCTTTGTTTAGCAAAAGCTTTAATTTTCAAAACCTCTTTGCAAGCGATTTGACTTTGGCGGTGGGGGGGGCTTCAGTACAGTGGACCTCTTATTTTCATGAAAGGTCTGCTTTAATGACGTGGCAGGGAATCATAAAAAATGAAAATTAAACGGAATTAAGTCCAATGAGAAAAGAAGCTTGGCACAGTAACAGCCCTGACAGACAATGTGACAAGAGGTGGACTCGGCTTTTAAACATGCACAAGTGTCTTTTAAAATAACTACATCGAATATTTAGACGACAGAATGCCACTGTAAGACGGACAAAGGGTTTTTTATGCCTTAAACGGCCAAATAGCACCTATTTGCTGGGAGCAATGAAGAGGACGGTGTTGAGGGAATCAATCGATAGTGGGAAATAGAGAGGCAGGCCTCGGAGCCGGGAGATAGGCCGCAGAATGCTGACATTATTGATTTTCGCCAGTTCAGCTGGTCTGGTAATTAAAATGTAAATTTGAGAAAGAGATTATGTCCTGACAGAAATGGTGGGATTAAAAAGGCTGATAAAAGGCCCGGCGTGAAAATTCACTCTGCACAGATAAAAGGAGAGAGTCTATGTACCGAGGGAACAGCTGTGCGATCTCAATGGGAAACCAAAACATGTCTGCCCACAGCTCCAACCAAACTATCAGCCTTCAAACTACAAACGGTCATGACAGAAGAAGGACGAGAGTTAGTGCTGCTGGGATGCCTGAAAAATACTAGATTTCTGGCTGTGGCCTGGGAAGAAATGTTTCGAAGGAGTAGGAGAGGGTCTCGCACTGAGTGATGTGCCAACCCTTCTATGTTCACCTATGTGTCATTGAGCACATAGGCGTTTACAGGTGTTTAGAGGCAAAAAAAAAAAAAGCGCATTCAGGAGAGGAGCGTTTTGCCGCAAAAAAAAACAGCCAGACGCACCGAAATGAGCTTTTAGCACTTGAGCGGTTATTCATTCCAATGGCCAGAATAAATGAGTATTCTGGCCAATGGAATGAACAGCCAGATGCTTGTTGCGCCTAAACACACCTAAAATGGATCTGCAAATAGGAGGAATAAAAATCCTGTGTGCATGAGGACTAATACTGCCTTCAGCAGTAACATCATGCATCTATGCATGTCCACCAAGCTTATCTGGATACAGTGGTAGGCAGAACTGGGACAAGATACGACGTGAGATTTCTCCAACAGAGACACAAACTACAAAAAATACAACTTTCAGTAAATTGAACATGGTTTGAAGCTTCCTGATGACGCATGTATGTATGCGAACCGCGTAGAGGCTTCTGAGTAATCGAGGATGTCACTTCCTGTCACAAACCCGTACCAGACCGAGGCTTGGAAAGCACGCCGATCCCGGGGAACGAAGCGGCAGAGCAGAACCCTAAAACAAACTGCTGGAAAGACCGGTTCTAAGGCACTTTAAAATTGAGAGTGCACATTTTACACGTTCTGGATATTATCCTATTGGTCAAAATAAATTTTATAAAAGTATGTTGCGCGGTGATGGATGATTAATTCTTATGAGATACCAAGACTGGCATGGAGATATGAGGAGCATCTAGTGGTTAACTAGTTGGAGAAACACCAGGAAAGTGGAGTGGTTATCCCCAGGGCTTTTTTTCAGGGGGAACTTGGTGGAACTCAGTTCCACCACCTCTGGCTCAGACCCTTGGGGGGGGGGGGGGGGCCTGCTGACCACAATCACTTGTAAACACAGAAGTCCGTTTTCTGTGTTTACAAGTGACAGCTCTGCACTCTGTGTGTAACCCCCCCTGAACTCTGCACTCTGTATGTAAGGCAATCCTGGTATTTAATGCCCCTTTAGGACCCTCCCACTGTTCGTGAAATTTGACTGACCACACCCACTGTTTGATGTGATTTGGAGGGTGTGTGCGGGGGGAGGGGTTTTGGGAGGTCGTGGTTGAGTTCCAGCACCTATTGTTTGAGGGAAAAAAAGCCCTGGTTATCCCAATATGAACCAAAGGCAAAACTTTTTCTAGGCTCTGGCGAGTGCCCATTTCAGAAGGTGGTGGTGGCACATGAAGTGGTGAAAAGTCCCAGTATAAAGCACGGACGAAAATTGGAGAATAATATGTACACTGAATGTATATGATAAACGGAAGTGGACTTTGGGCATTACTGTAAAATACCTATGCTCTAGGTGATATTTTGCACTTTATAATTTGCACATCATATTGATCTATTGACACGTTGCACTTGTATAGACACCGTATCAGCGGTAATATTGCACTAGCACTTTTTGGATCAACGCAGTTAAATTTTCAAATATATTTTTTTCCTAATCTATTGTATAGGACTTTTTAACTGCAGCAGATAAAATTTTAAATTCAATTTTTATTATTTTTTTTTATTAATTTTTGCTCCGGTGACACAATTTTCCAATGTTTATCAAGAGAATGAAGTTCTGCTTTAACAGGTCTTTGGAATGTGGGAGGAAAGTCATGCAGCACAGGGAGAGCATGCTTATATAGAGCACTTGTAAGCAATGGGGGGGGAAAGCAAACTTAGGACTTTAAATGGGACGCAAGGGAAAGTTTGCGCCCCTATCCTTAATATCATGAAAAAGAGGGGCGGAAGGTTGGGACTTTGAATGAGGTGCGCATGATGCAGCCCAATCACACTCACAGAGGTGCAAACCAATGTATGTTTATTAAGGACCAATGATCAACATGGCAGAAAAACGCATTGCATACATTAAACATAAAAAAAAAAATCGCATATAGACAATAAATCTATGTATATACAATCATAGGACATGGGTAGGTACAATTATGTATCTTAATCCCCCAAGCAAGATAAAAGTCATGTGAAGTAAAAAACATCTGAAAATTGGTCAATGTGTGTTTGATGCATCAAAGGTAGGCCCGACGCTGCGTTTCATGGACTTCAATCCACTCTTCAGGAGCCAGATGCATCTAAATTCTATAAAAAAATGTATGAAAAGCAATATAGTTTCAGGGTCTAACAAGATCACCAGAAAAGGGGGAAATTTGGGCATAATGGGCCATGCCAAAAAGGTTACTCACATAATAGCCAAAACTGGGACCGTGCGACAAAATAAAGCCAGGGGTGAGC
The DNA here is from genome assembly GCA_037952835.1 of Lithobates septentrionalis. Taxonomy (NCBI): domain Eukaryota; kingdom Metazoa; phylum Chordata; class Amphibia; order Anura; family Ranidae; genus Lithobates; species Lithobates septentrionalis. The sequence continues at coordinate 462,994 of JBBDGP010003348.1, forward strand.
CATGGAGCCTGGCCCGGGAGCTGAGAGGGGGACCTCAACGAGGAACACCGGACTGCGCACACCAACACCCCGCAGTGGAGGGGACTTCTATAATGTAGGAAATATATAAAATGTATCTATGATGATACAAGTAACAAAAACGAGATGATATAAGCTGCAGATATCACCAAGGTGATTGAAAAAGCACCTGGAAGATTACCTTGAAAGATACATGTGGTGTTTAAAGCCACATAGATGGGAGAGGATCAGGGTTGCATAGGTTGTATCAGTACCATCTCTGAATACCATGAAGCAGGGAGTGAGATGCAGCCCCAGCATTGAACGTCAGCTCCCCCTCAGCGTCACACAGGCACGACACAGTGGAGCAAAACCTTGGCGAACGCCAGAGAAGCTCACCACATGTCAGCCCAGCTGATATACCGGACGTCTGTGTGTGCGACGCCCAACCAAGGAGGTCACATGCACAGTGACGGGGGTGTGACGCTGATGCAAGGTGGAAAAATCCATACAACCTATGCAACCCTGATCCTCTCCCATCTATGTGGCTTCAAACACCACATGTATCTTTCAAGGTAATCTTCCAGGTGCTTTTTCAATCACCTTGGTGATATCTGCAGCTTATATCATCTCGTTTTTTGTTACTTGTATCATCATAGATACATTTTATATATTTCCTACATTATAGAAGTCCCCTCCACTGCGGGGTGTTGGTGTGCGCAGTCCGGTGTTCCTCGTTGAGGTCCCCCTCTCAGCTCCCGGGCCAGGCTCCATGGCTCACCCCTGGCTTTGTTTTGTCGCATGGTCCCAGTTTTGGCTATCATGTGAGTAACCTTTTTGGCATGGCCCATTATGCCCAAATTTCCCCCTTTTCTGCTGATCTTGTTAGACCCTGAAACTATATTGCTTTTCATACATTTTTCATAGAATTTAGATGCATCTGGCTCCTGAAGAGTGGATTGAAGTCCATGAAACGCAGCGTCGGGCCTACCTTTGATGCATCAAACACACATTGACCAATTTTCAGATGTTTTTTACTTCACATGACTTTTATCTTGCTTGGGGGATTAAGATACATAATTGTACCTACCCATGTCCTATGATTGTATATACATAGATTTATTGTCTATATGCGATTTTTTTTTTTTATGTTTAATGTATGCAATGCGTTTTTATGCTGATCATTGGTCCTTAATAAACATACATATGTTTGCACCTCTGAGTGTGATTGGGCTGCATCATGCGCACCTCATTCAAAGTCCCAACCTTCCGCCCCTCTTTTTCATAAAGAGCACTTGTGGACATTCAAAAATATTACTTTTCCTTTTTAGCGAACTCCCTGAATATCCAAAAGCTCTTTTCTTTAAAGCAGACCCCCTTCCATACATCCAAACTCCATTTGTTCTTCAAAAAGGACAGGGACTGAAGTACGCTTGTACCTGCATGGTCCTGTAGATACAATGATATCACAGCAGTGTACACAGCTATCGCAGCTTTTCAAGTCTTGGATAATATAAGATCGGCCCAGGTAAAACATGCTGTCCTTCATCCCGCAGAGCAGCGGTTGTAGCGGTGCCTAGATAAAGAAGCATACAGCCTGTTCTCAGCCTCATCGTCTTTCTCCCCTCTGTCACTTCTGGTTTATCAAGCCTGCCTGCAGACAGATTGAGGCAAGCGAGGCACTGCTGATGTTATCAGGATCTGGACATCATTGTCAAACATAGTCTATACATTTCTTATGTGCCGCTGACAACACAAACTGCAATGAATGCAGACTGAAGGGAATTAGGCTTCTTGTAATATCTGGCTGGACTTAAGGTTCCCATATACAGCAGATGAGCATCACTCGATCCCAATGATTATGGTCAGATATGGCAGTAATCCCCTGTCCACGAGGACTACACAGTTTGCACAGATATGTTTAGCCTTACCAATCTCAAACTAAAACTTGATTTTCTCAGCTCATCCTGTTTGCTGGCGTCAGTGCTGACACCACAAGCGCCTGCATAAAAATGCATGCTCAAAATGTGAACATCTACAGTATCTCACAAAAGTGAGTACACCCCTCCCATTTTTGTAAATATTTTATTATATCTTTTCATGTGACAACACTGAAGAATTTTAGGCAGTTGTGAAATAATGCTGTAAAGTAAGAATGCTTTCAAATATATATAATATACAGTATCTCACAAAAGTGAGTACACCCCTCACATTTTTGTAAATATTTTATTATATCTTTTAATGTGACAACACTGAAGAAATTACACTTTACTACAATGTAAAGTAGTGAGTGTACAGCTTGTATAACAGTGTAAATTTTCTGTCCCCTCAAAATAACTCAACACACAGCCATTAATGTCTAAACCGCTGGCAACAAAAGTGAGTACACCCCTAAGTGAAAATGTCCAAATTGGGCCCAAAAGTGTCAAAATTTTGTGTGACCACCATTATTTTCCAACCCTCTTGGGCATGGAGTTCACCAGAGCTTCACAGATTGCCACTGGAGTCCTCTTCCACTCCTCCATGATGACATCACGGAGCTGGTGGATGTTAGAGACCTTGCGCTCCTCCACATTCCGTTTGAGGATGCCCCACAGATGCTAAATAGGGTTTAGGTCTGGAGACATGCTTGGCCAGTCCATCACATTTACCCTCAGCTGTTTTATCAAGGCAGTGGTCGTCTTGGAGGTGTGTTTGGGGTCGTTTTGTTCGAATACTGCCCTGCGGCCCAGTCTCCAAAGGGAGGGGATCATGCTCTGCTTCAGTATGTCACAGTACATGTTGGCATCTATGGTTTCCTCAATGAACTGTAGCTCCCCAGTGCCGACAGCACTCATTCAGCCCCAGACCATGACAATCCCACCACCATGCTTGACTGTAGCCAAGACACACTTGTCTTTGTACTCCTCACCTGGTTGCCACCACACACGCTTGACACCATCTGAACCAAATAAGTTTATCTTGGTCTCATCAGACCACAGGACATGGTTCCAGTAATCCATGTCCTTAGTCTGCTTGTCTTCAGCAAACTGTTTGTGGGCTTTCTTGTGCACCATCTTTAGAAGAGGCTTCCTTCTGGGATGACAGACATGCAGACCAATTTGATGCAGTGTGTGGCGTATAGTCTGAGCACTGACAGGCTGACCCCCCACTCCTTCAAACTCTGCAGCAATGCTGGCAGCACTCATATCTATATCCCAAAGACAACCTCTGGATAGGACGCTGAGCAGGTGCACTCAACTTCTTTGGTCGACCATAGTGAGGCCTGTTCTGAGTGGAGCCTGTCCTGTTAAACTGCTGTTTGGTCTTGGCCACCATGCTGCATCTCAGTTTCAGGGTCTTGGCAATCTTCTTATAGCCTAGGTCATCTTTATGTAGAGCAACAATTATTTTTTTCAGATCCTCAGAGAGTTCTTTGCCATGAGGTGCCATGTTGAAATTTTAGTGACCAGTGTGAGAGAGTGATAGCGACCATTCACACCTGAGACCTTGTAATGTTAACGAGTCACGTTGACACCGGGGAGGGAAAATGGCTAATTGGGCCCAATTTTTACATTTTCACTTAGGGGTGTACTCACTTTTGTTGCCAGTGATTTAGACATTAATGGCTGTGTGTTGAGTTATTGTGAGGGGACAGCACATTTACACTGTTATACAAGCTGTACACTCACTACTTTACATTGTAGTAAAGTGTAATTTCTTCAGTGTTGTCACAAGAAAATATAAAATATAAGTGAGGGGTGTACTTACTTTTGTGAGATACTGTATGTAGCTAATGCCCAATGCCCTGGTCTCCAAACTGCAGCCATGGGACCACATGCGGTCCTTTGATGCTTTTTTGCATTGCCTTGGGTACTTATGATAGGCTCAGTACAGTGACAGCCTTGTGGGCTCACTCCTAACATGCCAGAGCTCATTTCTAGTCTACAAGTGTTTTTCAGAGAGTGACAGCCAGAAACACAGCCTAATACTTATGAGAATCCAGCTTAAAAGCAGTCTATGTTCAGTTGAAGTATGTAAAAAAAAAAAAAAAAAAAAAAAAAAAAAAACAAAAAAAAAAAAAAAAAAAAAAAACACAACTGCGTGGTAGTCTCCCCCCCCCCCCCCCCCCCCCAATCCATATCAGGCCCTTAGGTCTGGTATGGATTTTAAGTTGTAAGGCTGGAGTTCAGCATTAACAAAAGTCACTTTCGATATTTTAAATCTTCAGATTTTATTAAAATAATACTTGATGTTCCTGCCATGAGGCCTCACAGGGTGTTTGAATTTCTTCTCTGAACACCTTTTACTCCGGGCAGGAAAAAGCAGCTGAAAAAACACACCTAAAATCACGTATTGCACATGTGTTTATGGATTCCATTGGCCAGAATATAATTTATTCCCGGCCATTGGGAATAATTTAAGAGCAACTTTAACGTGATTTCAATGCAATTTCTAACTATTTCAATGTACTGTGACTTGTCTATGTACAGTGTGTGACACGATTCCTTTTCCTTCCAGCACAATTGCCAACAATTTAAAAAAAAAACTGCGTGGTAGTCACCCCCCCCCCCCCAATCCATACCAGGCCCTTAGGTCTGGTATGGATTTTAAGGGGCACCCCATGCCAAAATGAAAAAAGACCCTTCTTATCCGAGCATGCAGCCCAAGCAAGGAAAGGGGAGGGGGGGGGGGGACGAGCGACTTCATCAACCGGGAGCATGCTGGGTCATTGATGTCAGAAGGGGGCGGGGTCACCCAGTGGTGTCATCGGGTGGCCCAGCTACTTAGTTATTTAAGGATGTCTGACAGGAAAGCTGTCAGACCGCAGGAGCGTTCATTGGGTGCAGAGCTTTTTTTTTTAGGGTTGGCAGCCGGCATTCATTGTGATTGATGTTAGATCTACTTCAGAGAACATTTTTATTTATTTTTTTAAATAAAGGACTTGTCAAAAACTATTGTTGTGTTTTCATTTTCTTTGCACTTTCTTGGCGAATGAGTAGGGGAACTTTATGAGTACATCTACATTTAATAAACCATGTAGTTTTAGCATACTACTCTATGGTCCTTTGTTCTTTCTCCTACCCATTATTACTTTGAGGTGCTGGCTTTGGATAACCAGTGAAGGACAATGGAGGCGGTGAAGTCAGTGGTATCCTGGGTGGTGGCCCCCCAATTGGATGATTTCTGCGCTGTTGATCTCTTATTTGGAGATTGATAAGGGAACTGACACACTGAGGTGGTTTCCTACACATGGACTTTCATCATTTTCAAGCTATTACATTTGGACTTTTGGATATTTCTTTTTGAAGTTTACATTTTTTATGCATAAGTGATTTATATGTTATGAGACTGCTATTTCACAATTTGATGCACATTTTTTTCACATACTCAAAACAAACTTTTTGTATTGATCACTATAGAGATATTTTTTTTGCACACATTTTAGATTAATAAAAAAAATAAATGTCAGTAACAAATTTGACCCCTAAAAAATAGACGAAATAACCATTTACACACAAGTATGCAACAAGAATCGGGACTTTTGCCATGGTTGGCTTTGCAAAGTCTCTTTCCAATGACGAATTTATGAATCTATTAGGCAGCGGGCTTTGTAAACAACATTTTTAATCATTGCCATGGAATGCCAACATCTCTAAAATGCAATTACTTGTTTGTTTTAATCATGTTTTAATCCAAACTAATTACACACAGGAAATAATCACTTTCCCAGCCCCTCATTGCTTTGAACGGTATAAAAGCACCTCTGGAATGGAACAGCCTGATGAATGGGCCATTTCAATCTACTCCTCCACTCATCTGCATTCTATAGAGTCTGTGTCCGAGTTTCTCATTTCCTTTTCATGAGCAACAGCCCAAAGACAAATCTGCTAATAAACATGATTTAAGGTCAGTCCACCCAAATCCGAAAATTTCACTTTTCAGATGATGTCAAAGTACTAAATCACCTGACTGCTCAAGCCAGTTGATCTTTACATGGAGTACCCAGGTCTGCATGCCAGATCCAATCATTAACTAGGGGTCTTCTGTCCCTTATAGAATTAAGATCTATACTGTCTCCAAACTACCACTTCTTCTCGACCAGCCTATTCATAGGCATACAAAAAGCAATAAAGACGTCAAAATGACTAATCAAAACCAAAAACATCAACTTTAAAAAGCTGTAATACCCATCCGATCTCCAGTGCTGTCCCCCAAATACTTACCAGTCTGGCACCAAAAATCTTCTGGGTTCCTTAACCCAGTGTCATTCAACGCACTTCCACTGATACCAGGACATCAAAGCCTTGCCCTCCGCTCCGGACTCACAGGAGATTGCTGCAGACAGTAGCATCACATCATTTAGATTCGTCACTCCCTGCAGCACTCAGGAAATGCCCACTGATAGGGGAAGAAGTTAATAAAGTGGACCTGTGACCATCTGAAATAGCTAGACCGTAGACACCTGGAAAAAGATATGCATGCAATATTTTTTTTTCTTTTCAAGGGTTTGGGGGGGGGGGGGATGCCAATAGATAGGGGGGTACCACCAAGACTGGAGTTGGAACTATGCCAGAAGGCAGCTTTCACGTATATCTAAGATATTTACCCAAAAATTACCGTATTTGTCGGCATATAAACACACACTTTTTTCCCCTGAAAATCAGGGGAAAATCGTGGGTGCGTATTATAGGCCGATCCCCGCAGATTTTGTGTCATCGGAGCGATCGCGGCAATTGCCGTGGTCGCCGCCGACATAGACAACCGTGGGTAGATTCAAATATGGCGCCGAGAATGCAGGGATTCCTCGGAACCGAGATACACATACCCGAGTGTGTCTCGCCAAAAAAATCCGAGAACCCTCGGGTATGTGTATCTCAGCTCCGACGAATCCCTGCAGTCTCGGCGCCATATTTGAATCTACACACGGCTGTGTATGTCGGCGGCGAGTGCACAAAGCTGCACTGACATGGCTGGACTGGGTCAAAGCTGCACGGGCAAACCTGCACTGCCAAAGCTGCACTAACAAAGCTGCACTGGGGCAAGGCTGCACTGACAAGGCTGCAGATGGACAGATAACGCTGCATTGATGGGCATTTTAATGTAAGTTTTTTTTCCTTAAACTTCCCTCCTAAACTTGGGGTGCGTGTTATACGCCGATAAATACGGTAATTTATTTGTTAGCTACTAATTCAATGATTTATTCCTAATGGTCATTCAGAAAGCCAGTGCATATTATCGCCTTAATAAGCATATTCACTTGAAAACCTAAAAGTGAACAGCAACGCTCAATGTAAAAAATGCAATACAATACTAAAAAAATGGCATAAAGTGTATGGAATGGAAAGGAAAACCAGTTAATGAAAGTCCATGGAAAAGTCACAAACAGTGCAAAAAAAGCCAGAGAAGTGTAAGCGATCCTCCAAAGAGTGATGAAGTCTTCACACAACAACGCAAGTGTCATAAGCACCTCTCCCCATCAGTAATTAACTCACCAAAGGTAGTTGCCTCACACTCACGTGTTTGGCAGCAGAGCAGTTACCCATATAGGGTTAAAATCTTCAATACGCCACTCTCCTTTATGTACAATCAAAGTGTAGCACACTCACATAGAGGGGAGATAAAATAAAGCTCCACTAGTGCAATAATGTCTAAAAAGGTGATCCATTTATTGTATAAAATCTTCAAATATTGCACTTACAAGGTGCACATGTATAACAAGCATTGGAAAAGATGTAACCCAGAGAGCTAAGGCAGAAGATAAGCGACAAACAGCAGGCAATGTCGCACCTCGCTAAAGATGCAGCCAGAGAGTCTCTCGTGATGTCAGAAAAATCCAACTAGTTGTTGTACAGCTATGACCCGATATTTTTCGTCATCACGACTTCGTCCTGGGATTGTACCTATTGGAGAGTGGCGTATTAAAGATTTTAACCCTATATGGGCAACTGCACTGCTGCCAAACAAGCGAGTGTGAGGCAACTACCTTTGATGATTTCATTACTGATGGGGAGAGGTGCTTGTGACACTCACATTGTGTGAAGACTTCATCACTCTTTGGAGGATCTAGATCAGGGGTCTCAAACTCAAATTGCCTGAGGGCCACATGACAAGTTTTCATATCCCATGGGGGGCCGCATGCAAACTTTTAAAACTTCAAAAGCAATAAACTATACCAGCAATAATATACTATACTATACCCAGCACTGTGTCAGCAAACGCATTATTAACCCAGCATTGGTGTCAGCAAACGCATTATTAACCCAGCACTGGTGTCAGCAAACGCATTATTAACCCCCAGCATTACCCCTCCCACACTGCACAAATAGCCACACACTGCACAAATAGCCCCACACTCCATAAAATACCCCACACACTCCATAATTACCCCCACACTACACAATTACCCCCCACACTACACAATTACCCCCCACACTGCACAATCACCCTCCACACTGCATAAAATACCCCCCACACTGCACAAATTTCTACCCCAGTCACCCTACTAAGGACTTTGCCTCAGTGTGATGCTCACTCACCTCTCCTGGCAGTCAGGATCATCTGCCTCCTGAGTCCTCTCCTCCTAGCTTCCATACAGGCCTAGTGACAGGGGACCCAGAGAACACAATCTCCCGCCCTGAGGTGGCAGCAGGACCCTGGTTTGGGGCTCTGGCACCTCCCCCTCTGTGGTGCCTGGGTGCAGTTCAAAAAGACGTCCTGGATAGAGGTCGACCGATATGAGTTTTTCTCTGGCCAATGCCGATATTTAGAAATCGGGGCGGCCGATGGCCGATATATGATGCCGATTTTTGTGGCCGATATTTTAGGCCGATTTAAAAAAAAAAAACCTCACCCACTCCACTCCTCCCTGCTTGCTCCTGTCACTCTACCACACACTTGATGTCCTCAGTACAGATGGCACTGGTTGGCCGTGGCAGGTGGCACTGGTTGGCTTAGGCAGGTGGCACTGTCACTGGCAGGTTTCACTGGCCTGTGGCACTAATTGGCAGGTGGCACTGATTGGCACTGACAGATGGCACTGATTGGCAATGGCACTGGCAGGTGGCACTTATTGGCAGTGGCACTGGCTGGCACTCGAAGGTGGCACTGGCAGGCATTGGCAAGTGGCACTGGTTTGGAACTGGCAGGTGGCACTGGTTTGGAACTGGCAGGTGGCACTGGCAGGTGACACTGATTGGTGTGGCACTGGCAGGTGGCACTGATTGGCGTGGCACTGTCAGGTGGCGGAAGGTGGCACTGGTTGGCGGTGGCAGGTGGTACTGGTTGGAGGTGGCAGGTGGCACTGGCAGACTGGTTGGCACTGGCAGGTGGCACCGATTGGCGGTGGCACTGGCAGCTGGCACTGACAGATGGCACTGGCAGGTGGCACTGGCAGGTTTCACACTGACCGGAGTGTAACTGTGTGTGAAACTGACAAGGAGCTGTCCACACTCAGCGCTTGATGCTTGTGTGAAGTTGACACGTAGCACAGAGGAGAGAGACAGAGGGATCTGTCAGAATTGAGGTTGATGTCGGGGTGGGCGGGACCCGGCCGGGGTGGGCGGGATCAGCAGCTGTCAAACACCAGCCAATGATTGGGCTGCTTAAGAAAAGGGGCGGGCCACATATACGTAGCGGCCCGCCCAGATCCCATTGGCTGGTGTTTGAAATTGGCCAGGTCCCGCCCACCCCCGACATCAACCTCAAATCTGACAGATCCCTCTGTCTCTCTCCTCCTGTTACATGTCAGTTTCACACAAGCATCAAGCGCTGAGTGTGGAGAAGGGAGGAGGAACGGCGGCCAGTGCTATATATCGGCCTAATGGCCAAATATCGGTCGACCTCTAGTACTGGATCGGCCCTGCCTGCGGGCCATTTTTAACCGGTCCGCGGGCCGCAAATGGCCCGCGGGCCGCAAATGGCCCGTGGGCCGGTACTTTGAGACCCCTGATCTAGATCTAGGTTTGTCCTAAACATTTTTGAAGCCATTTACTGCACTGGCTCACTACCTCTGCTGGAGATTTATTCCAAGAATCATCTGCTCTTTCAGTAAAATAATACTGTCTAAGATTAGTTTTGAACTTTCCTCCAGTTAACTTGAGGTCTTGTCCCCGTGTTCTTGATTTTGGTTTCATATTGAAAAAACTGCCCTACTGAACCTTATTCACCCCCTTGATGTATTTAAGTTTCAATCATGTCTCCCCTTTCCCTTCTTTCCTCCAGACTGTACATATCAAGTTCCTGAAGTCGCTCTCAATATGTTTTATCCCCCAAACCTTTCACTATTTTTGTTACCCATCTCAGGACTCGTTCTATCTGATCAATATCTTTTTGTAAGTGAGTTCTCCAGAACTGGACACAGATTCTAAATGAGGTCTCACTCTAGATCTATATAGGAGAAATAGAACCTTCTTCCTCCTGCAGGTGATCCCTCTAGTGATGCATCCTAGAATTCTATTCACTTTTCTTACTGCCTGGTCACACAGTTTGCTCATTTTACAATTGTGTGAAATAAGTACCCCCAAATATTTTTCCCCTGTAGTGCTGGCCAACACTGTACCCCAAAAGTTGTATTCTCTCTGGATTCTTACCTTAGGTGCAATATTTTACACTTAGAAACATTAACCCCTTGGCGCCGGCCGTATGCAAATATGTGGCCTCTCGGCGCCTGTTCCTTAGCGCAGAGGGGCCACATATTTGTGTTAATTGCCCCCAATACACCTGTACTGAAAGCTCAAGCTGCAGAATCCCAGCATAGTTACCATCGCTGTACCAAAAGCTCCCGATCGCTCCTTGCAATCAGGAGTTTCACAGCGGTCATGTGGTCTTAAGCCGCGCCCCGCCTCCCGGCGTGATAAACTTCTTAAAGAGCCGGGAGGCGCCAGCACCAAGAGGTTAAATTGCAGTTTCCACTTCTTTGACCAATCTTCCAGCAATGTCAAATCTTGTTCCATGTTACAGACAACTAATAACTCTATACCAACCCTATTACACACCTTTGAATGAGCAAAAAGACATATCTTGCCCAACAAACCTTTAGTTAGATCACTTACTAGTGACTGGGCTCTGTTCCGAGTGAACCCCATTTACAACCACACTCTGGTATCTATCCTTTAGCCAACTGCATATCTACGGAATCACCCAAGGGTTAAGTCCTAGCTTGTACAACTTTTGTAGTAGTAGAATTACAGTTACTCAGTCACATAGGTTAAATACATAGGACAACAAACATGTCCATCAAGGTCACCCTCATAAAGGAGATGATATGCACTAGCTATTTGAGTGACCATTAGGAATGTATTAGTCACTGAATTATCGTAGTAGCCAACAAATACATTTTTGGGGAGGTGCTCTTTAAAGGGAAAATATCTTGAGAGAGACATGGAAGCTGCTGCTGACTTTCTTTAGACTTGATTTTCATATGAATGTCAACGCTCTTGCCTGTATAGTCCTCAGATGCACGTCTAGCTCATGGCTGAGGCATACATGGATTGGCAAACCCCAGATTGACGGAACTCCAAAAATTTATGCAATTTTCTTTATTCCATTAAAATCTGATCTGCATACTTGTTCTAGGTCAGTGGCTTCGAAAGAACCGGTATAAAAAGTTCCACTTAACAGCAAGGAAACTAACATTTTCAGAAGGAGGTCCTATTTTAGACTGTACACACTGTGGGCAAGTTCACATAATACTAGAACAAAGTGGAGGAGAATTTTTTTCACACCACTGATTTGGTAAAATTTTCATTTAAGCATAAAACCAAGCAGCTGCTGATTTCTGATACATGCCATGACTTCTTGACACTTGGACATTAGGTGCAAATGTAAATAAGGACTTAACTAATGAAAGGTCGTTAAGAATATGGAACACCTTAATTTGGTATGACACCCTCTAATGGGTAATGACTTCACAGCTCACTAACTTAATCACTTAATCACCAATGTTCAAAATATCTCACACTTCATTTCATAAATGAGCAAGTCTAAAATACTTCACATATTTCAGTAAAATACGCACAGAAATAAAAAAAAAAAAAAAAAAAATACAAATAATAATGCACCACAATCTACAGACAAGAGTCAAGATAATATTATTTTAAGCATGCCTTCCAAATATGAAGAATTTATCATCATGCAGAAAGTGATAGGAGAATATTGTTGATTATATGTTGATGGCAAAAGAACTTGAACGAGTGAGCATACATATGTAGTTATACAAAGACAATTTTTAGAGAAGGTAAAGTAGGCAATATAGTGGAATATGTCAACAAATAAGTCATCAACAGCACAGCATTCAGGAACACCAAATGGATAAACCCAAAAGACTTACAACATTATATATCCACATCTCATAAAATGTGTACAGATAATAAATAGTGCAATATCAGTAAAGTATCATCTTAGCATCCTTTTTGCCCAGCATAAAAAAATTCTTAAATCCGTTGTAAACTTTTAAATGTTATTATAGTTTTAACTAGGTATTATTATCATATTACATATAGTATTATATTCCCTGTGCTGTTTAATTGCCTTACCTTGTAATGATGGGCTCCCATGTTGTGGCTGTAGTTTGCAGCGTCAAGGCTGAGCAATTTCCCTATTTCCATGTATTCATTTTGCTAGCTTGTCCCTATTCACAAAGGGGACAAGATAACTTCCTGTTCTGGGTCACAGAGCACCCAGTGCATGCCTTATCACTCCCTCCTCTATGTTGCATCACAATTGTGGGAGTGCTAATGTGATGAAACACATCTCCAAACTCTGTGTATGTTCTGCTCGCTTGTGTATGTAAGATAAAATTACAATGCAGCTCTCACTTGCAACACCCAGGGATTGTGGGATATGTCGCTTCTTCACAGGAAGTGTCAGTTCTCACACTACAGACAGAGGTCAAGCTTTAAAAGAGAAGTATGGGATTCAAAAAATAAAATAAAAAAAAATAAATATATATATATATATATATATATATATATATATATATATATATATAATATCACCTAGGTGGATTCAGCGTCAGTTCGATGCTTCAATTGTCCCCCGCGGGCTCTAAGAACAAGAACTGTGTGAACACCGCTGATCGCTCAGCTCTCGGTCTTCAGCCTGCAGAAAGTTCTCTGCTCTGCCCCTCCAGCGCTCACTGGAGCGCTGGGCTGTGGAGGGGGTGAGACCAGCTGGCTTAGTCTTCCAGCGGCTCACTGCAAGGCTGAGCCAGCTGTCGGTCCAGACATCTGGGTGGATCCCGAACATATGGTCAGGATCTTTTCAGAGCCTGGACTAGCTCTGACATTAGCCACACACTCTATATCGATATGTATTCAACCATATAACAATTTCTCTTTCTTCTCCTAACAAAACTGAAATTTCTCAAACCAAATACTCACAAAACCACACTCAATATATAAATCAACCATATAACAATTTCTTTCCTCTGACCAAACCTGAAATTTCTTAAACCAAATACTGCCCACTCCACCATACAGTGGGAAAAAAAGCCTATAGCATCATTACACATCCAATTTCTCATTCACCAAAAAATGTCTGTACAAAGCTCCACATGAAGCTCTTCACAAGAGATTCTTACTCTTTACATGCTTTTGGTCAGGGGTTCAGAAACTATAGCCAACCCTGCTGGTGGAAAATGACCACAGGAAGGTTGTACACCAACAGCCCTGGATGGCTAAGACTGCCCATACATTAGTCATATTTTTCATTCAACCAGCGGACTGAACTAAAGAAAATGACCCGATTCCCCCATCCACACATTCGAATTGGATGGGGAAATCACTCCTGCAGAGTGCAAAAGCTGGAGCAGCTGTGCATGGTAGCCAATCAGCTTCTAAATTCAGCCTGTTCAATTAAACTTTGGCAATAAAACCTGGAAGCTGATTGGTTTCTATGCAGAGCTGCACCAGATTTTGCACTCTCCAGTTTTAGTAAATCCCCCCATTGTGTTGTGACTGTGAGAAGACTTCCTCGCCATCAGAATACACTGACCAGTGTCGCCAGATATAGCAGGCGGCGCTGATCGTGATGAAATTTTCCAACATGCTGGTTGTACAGAAGTCGATTAGTATATCAACATCTGTACAACCAGCCTGCCCATACATGGATCGAAATCTGACTGCTCACTGCTGAACCAGCTGGATTTCGATCCATGTATGGCCGGCTTAAGGATCCATGTCAGGTCTTTACTGTTCTGTGTCCCTGCTAGATAGATTCACCCTCTTTATTTGTCCTGTGACCATGGTCATGGAGACAGAAAGTAATGGAAAATCCTATAGTTCTACAGCGGTCACCCAAACAAGAGGTGAGAGTACATTCTTCAGCAGGACAAATGTTCCTGTGACAGCCATCTAAGAGGAGTAAAGGGTCCTTTCAAAGCATGTATGCCCAAAATATGCTATATTACAATCTTTATAAGTGCAAATACACAGCAATTACCCAAATCATACTTCTGTGGGGATTATATGAAATCCAGTTAACCCCCAAAAACTGTTCCTTTTCTGATCAAAGTATTTGTAAAGGAAATTAACAGCTCTTTAAAAGATATAACTCATTTTAAGCTTTACAGCTCCTTTAACTTGTCAGGTCGGCTTTCATTTCCAAGCCATCATGTTTCCATTGAAATCATACTTCTGAGCAGATGGCTTGATAAGACAGAACAATGGGCTACATAAAAGTGAATTCTTACAATTTAATAACCTGATGAACAAAGATCAAGACCCTTTCCTACTGTACCTTATCTTGTGATCAAATTAATCCACTCATCTTATCTCTCACCAGCTAGTAAATTACCAGAAAATTCATGTACTGGGAGCAGTATTTGACCTTGTAAAATGGGGCTGAAAGCTTGGAGGTTGCCAGGTCAGCCTGTTAAACTTGCGCACATAAAATATACAGCAGCAGTGAAATTCGGTCATTGTCGTGTACGCAAACGTTTGCAAGTGAAAAAAAAACCCAATATATCTCTTTCTCTCTCTCTCTCTATATATATATATATCTATATATATATATATATATATATATATATATATATATATATATATATATATATATATATATCTATATATATATATCTATATATATATATCTATATATATCTATATATATATATATATATATATATATATATATAGATATATATATATACATACACACACACACACACACACACATACAGTATCTCACAAAAGTGAGTACACCCCTCACATTTTTGTAAATATTTTATTATATCTTTTCATGTGACAACACTGGAGAAATGACACTTTGCTACAATGTAAAGTAGTGAGTGTACAGCTTGTATAACAGTGTAAATTTTCTGTCCCCTCAAAATAACACAACACCCAGCCATTAATGTCTAAACCGCTGGCAACAAAAGTGAGTACACCCCTAAGTGAAAATGTCCAAATTGGGACCCAAGTGTCAATATTTTGTGTGGCCACCATTATTTTCCAGCACTGCCTTAACCCTCTTGGGCATGGAGTTCACCAGAGCTTCACCTCTTCTACTCCTCCATGATGACATCACAGAGCTGGTGGATGTTAGAGACCTTGCGCTCCTCCACCTTCCATTTGAGGAAGCCCCACAGATGCTCAATAGGGTTTAGGTCTGGAGACTTGCTTGGCCAGTCCATTACCTTTACCCTCAGCTTCTTTAGCAAGGCAGTGGTCGTCTGCAGGTGTGTGTTGGGGTCGTTCTGTTGGAATACTGCCCTGCAGTCCAGTCTCTGAAGGGAGGGGATCATGCTCTGCTTCAGTATGTCCCAGTACATGTTGGCATTCATGGTTCCCTCAATGAACTGTAGCTCCCCAGTGACGGCAGCACTCATGTAGCCCCAGACCATGACACTCCCACCACCCTGCTTGACTGTAAGCAAGACACACTTGTCTTTGTACTTCTCACCTGGTTGCCGCCACATATACCGGACACCATCTGAACCAAATAAGTTTTTCTTGGTCTCATCAGACCAAAGGACATGGTTCCAGTAACCCATGTCCATAGTCTGCTTGTCTTCAGCAATCTGTTTGCGGGCTTGTGTATCATCTTTAGAAGAGGCTTCCTTCTGGGACAACAGCCATGCAGACCAATTTAATGCAGTGTGTGGCGTATGGTCTGAGCACTGACAGGCTGACCCCCCCCCCCCCCACCACCACTTCAACCTCTGCAGCATAGCTGGCAGGACTCATACGTCTATTTCCCAAAGACAACCTCTGGATGATGCTGAGCACGTGCACTCAATTTCTTTGGTCGACCATGGAGAAGCCTGTTCTGAGTGGAACCTGTCCTGTTAAACCGCTGTATGGTCTTGGCCATCGTGCTGCAGCTCAGTTTCTGGGTCTTGGCAATCTTCTTATAGCCTAGGCTATCTTTATGTAGAGCAACAATTCTTTTTTTTCAGATCCTCAGAGAGTTCTTTGCCATGAGGTGTCATGTTGAACTTCCAGTGACCAGTATGAGAGAGTGAGAGCGATAACACCAAATTTAACACACCTGCTCCCCATTCACACTTGAGACTTGTAACACTAACAAGTCACATGACACTGGGGAGGGAAAATGGCTAATTGGGCCCAATTTGGACATTCTCACTTAGGGGTGTACTCACTTTTGTTGCCAGCGGTTTAGACATTAATGGCTGTGTGTTGAGTTATTTTGAGGGGACAGCAAATTTACACTGTTATACAAGCTGTACACTCACTACTTTACATTGTAGCAAAGTGTCATTTCTTCAGTGTTGTCACATTAAAAGATAGAATAAAATATTTACAGAATTGTGAGGTGTGTACTCACTTTTGTGAGATACTGTGTGTATATTATATTTATATATACACACACACACACATATATACATACACGCACACATATACACACACTATTACCAAAAGTATTGCAAGTATTGGGACACCGACCCTTACACGCACATGAACTTTAATGGCATCCCAGTCTTAGTCCGTAGGGTTCAATATTGAGTTGGCCCACCCTTTGCAGTGATAGGGTTGAAATAATGACTTAGAGTTCCACTGTAATTGTGTACGTATCAATTGTTCTATTTAAATTGTTTGTGCTCCTTTCTTACACGTGTGTACGTATCAATTGTTCTATTTAAATTGTTTGTGCTCCTTTCTTACCTATGTACGTATCAATTGTTCTATTTAAATTGTTTGTGCTTTTCTCTTCTGTGTACGTATCAATCTGTATCTAGATGGAATTTGGAACTGCTGAATAATCATTACATGTTCGCTGATGAGAAACTCTTTGTACCTTAACCTCATTTGGTAATGCCGATAAGATTACTGCTTGTATAAAAGGCCTTTGAAAGAGTAAAGGCAGCAGTCCTTTATGCTGAGAACTGTGATACAGACATACCTGACTCCGTGTCATCTTTCTTATAGAAGCAATAATTTGGCAAAGCAATATAAACTTAAGCAACTTGTTTAAAAGTTGAATCTAACATTTTGGCGCCCGAACAACAGGGACCCACCAAGTTGCTACAAGAGGTGGCTGAGCTACGCTGACGGAACGAAAGGACAGGCATTCCGGGAACCACAGATCAAAAAACCTGGCCAGGTAAGAAAAAGCTTTATTTTTCTTATATTCTGTGCCCCCCTGATTTGTGCCTATCCGTTCTGTCAGTTACGGTTCTCCTGGTTTTAAAACACCAGCCTCTGTAGTGGTGAGTCTAGAATTACTGCATATTTTAGTTTATATTGCTGGAATTATTTGTTTGTTTTGTTGTCTGTGTCTGTCTTGTCTGTCTTGTTGAGAAAGTGAATGAGCCTTGTCAAGGATGGTATGAGTTAGAAGGGGATTGCCGAACTAAGCAACGGAATGCGCCTTACCTCACATGATTGGGAACTTGAGGGCTTGTGAGCTTGGGGGTCTGACGCTTATGCTTAACCTCACATCTAACTCATAAACCATAGATGGGTTGAGAGTATAAGCCCTGTCTGCTCCATAAAGCAGGGATAAGAGTGTATGAGAGGGATTCCCAGATACGGGGGGGGGGGGGGAATAAGGTCTCCATAAAGTCCGGAGATCTAGTCGGATACCTGGCCACTTAAAGGAATGCTTGTATATGTTGTAGCCGCATTTTTGTATATGTTGTAACCGCATTCTGGTTTGTTATTGGGCTAGCATATAAAGTAATTATTTGTTATTGGGCTAGCATATAAAGTAATTTGGTTTCAGAAATCTCATTCCGGAGAGGTTTTTAGAATTCTAGCACCCTAGGAGGAAGGCAACGAGGAACTAGTGTAACTTAGCTGGTTTGTTATTGGGCTAGCATATAAAGTAATTATTCATTCTTGTATATGTTGTAGCCTCATTATATTGTACACTAAGTGTCCCACACGCTACCTAGGCAGGACTGTTAGAATGGGCCAGAGGAACACAAAACCCCGTCAGGGAATTGTGGCGCACTATACGGTGCCACAGATAATTAAGAACATTTATGGGAAAACCGAAGCACAGGACTTAAAGGATGTCCTTCGTAAATTTAAGGTGAAAGGAGCAGCGGGCTTAGACCCGGATGTATGGAGTGAAATAAAAAGGGACAGACAAGGAGAGGTGTTAGAGAAGCAATGGATGCGTCAGGTTCAATGCTTAATTAAGGTCTCAAATAGAGCGAAAGAAGAGGGGTGGAAGTATAATCCAGATTGTGATGGTTGGGATATGAAAGATAGAAGAACAAAAAATGTCGAGGCTCCCAGCTCAGCCATCCCACCCCCATACACTGACGTAGAACGCAAACCACACAAGATATATCCGGTACTTGAGGGGAGAGGATGGGTTTGTCAGGATTGTGGAGCACAAAACCCAGAATGGGCAGTAGAATGTGTGCATTGTGGGGCACAAAAACCTCATCCAGAAACTGTAGCTCCCGTACGCACTGATACACGCATTGTTCAGGTAAACAATCCAGAATTTGGACAAGCAGCCCATCCAAATGCCCCGCCTACTGTCACTCGTAGAATGCAAATAAGGACTTGGGCACCATGGTCGGCAGACACCCTTATGGCATTAATACAGAGCGCCCCAGACCCGGTAGCAAAGCCAGCTGCTTTTTGTAGATTTGTGACACAGTTAATGAATACACATGAAGCGACCTGGCAGGATGGGGAGGATCTATGCAGACACAAAATGACTCTGACCCTGTTTAACCAGTTTATGACAGAAATAGGTCCACACAGACCTGCAGGACAAGTTGATGGGGATGGCAACCTGGAGGCAGGACATGTCAGACATATAGACTCAAGGGCCCCTTTTATTGCTAGATTAGAAGCTTTTTGTCAGGCAAAACAACAGGAGAGGGGGTCAATATCACCCATGAAGCAAATGCCAGGACAGACTGTATCGGAATTTTACTTATCTATGGAAAGTATGATGGAAGATGAGGGATTGGACTTGGCCCTGCCAGTCACAATCCGAGCCTTCAATAGACAATTTATGGAGGGATTAATTCCACAGATAAGTGAGAGACTGAAAGCCTGCACACCAGAGTGGAGGGCAACTAGAGATAGAGGGACGTTGTTACAAAAAGCGCAAGGCATAGAGGCGGACTTAGCAGAAACCAAAGGGAGGAAATCTCATGCTATCAACGCACTCGGGGGTCCCCAAGAGCAAGGTAGAGGTTCCTTTCGCAAACCCCTTACCTGTCACTACTGTAACAAGATTGGTCACATCAGACGCAACTGTAGGAAAAGAATAAGGGATGAAGGAGAGGAAGGTGTTGATTCTCCAGTTAATCAGAGAAGGAACCAGCCCAGGGACAACAAAAATAGTCATATCAGGCAGCAGGGAGATGGTCCACGAGCATGACTCACCCCGGTTTTAGAAAAATCCAAAACAACAATGTTTAAGACAAATATAACGGTTGGTAATAAGAAAATCTCTTGTTTAGTCGATACAGGAGCTTCACGCTCATTACTTTCTGACTCTGAACTACTCCCTGGCCAAAAATCACCTGACACTTTACTAATAACTGGATATGATGGCATTTTAGCCGACGCCCCACTTACAAAACCTCTGAAAGTTAAAGTAGGAAACCACATGTTCCTTTCACGCTTTCTGGTATCCAGAGGAGCCCCCACTAATTTGTTAGGAGCTGACATTTTGCAGAAAATAGGAGCTAACATTACCTTTCACCCAGATGGCACTGTCACCTTAGCTATAGGGGATAATCAAGAACACATGGAGATGTGTAACCTAATACAATACCTAGAGGAGGAATCGGAATTGTCCGGCCCACCTCCTTCAGACTTAGATCAGATTTTGTCGTCCCTTCCAGGAGAACTATGGGAGAAACATCCAGCTGATGTTGGACTTTTGCCCATACCTCCGGTTACCCTACAGCTGATTCCAGGAGCAGTGCTTCCCCAACAAAAGCAGTATCCACTTAGTGCACCTCAAGAGGCGGCCATAGAAATGCAGGTCCAATCCTTCTTAAAAAGTGGAGTTCTAAAAGAGGTAAAATCACCGGCAAACACTCCCTTGTACCCGGTTAAAAAGAAATCAGTAG
This sequence comes from Lithobates septentrionalis, assembly GCA_037952835.1. Classification (NCBI taxonomy): domain Eukaryota; kingdom Metazoa; phylum Chordata; class Amphibia; order Anura; family Ranidae; genus Lithobates; species Lithobates septentrionalis. The sequence continues at coordinate 483,485 of JBBDGP010003348.1, forward strand.
CCGGTAGTCCGGTTAAGTATAGAATGGTCCAAGACCTTAGAGCGGTCAACAAAATACTAGCCCCTATGACACCTTTAGTACCCAATCCACATACATTACTGTCACAAATACCATCAACCAGTATGTACTTTACGGTTATAGATTTAACGAACGCTTTCTTTTCCGTCCCGCTTGCTGAAGAATGCCAACTTTGGTTCGCATTTTCAATCAAAAATCGGCAACTAACCTGGACACGCCTACCTCAGGGTATGGCGCATTCACCTACCTTGTATTCGCAAGCATTGCAAACAGTGTTGGGAGAATGGGTACCACCAGATTCCTGTGTATTGTTACAATATGTGGATGATTTATTGTTATGCTGCCCTGACAAGGAAACTTGTTTGGCCACCACCCTTAATTTGTTGCGATTTTTGGCAGAAAAAGGTTGCAAGGTTAATAAGAAAAAGTTACAAGTGTGTCAGGAAAAAGTTATCTTTTTGGGACATTGTATATCACAGGGTACGAGACATCTCACTGAGGAGAGGGTTCAAGTGATAAAGGGAATGTTACCCCCACGGAATTTCAAACAATTGCGTATGTTTTTAGGTATCGTGTCATATTGTAGACAGTGGATACCACATGCTAGCGCTTTGATGCAGCCATTATACGATTGTTTGAAAATTGTACCGTATGTGCTTACAGAAGTAGCATATGAGCCGTTTATCACTTTGAAAAAGTTGTTGATTTCTGCCCCGGCTATTGGTATACCAGATTACACCAAGATATTTAAATCTGTACATTGCTGAGATCACTGGACATGCCACAGGTGTTCTGACACAGGCACATGTAAAACAAAGACCAGTCGCTTACTTTTCAGCAGCATTAGATCCAGTATCTAGAGGTTCACCGTCCTGTGTACGGGCGGTAGCTGCAGTGTCAATTATCATAGATAAGTCATCAGAGATTGTTCTAGACAATCCAGTCGTAGTGCATACCACACATGACATACATGCAATCTTGTCTCAGGTACAGCCCAAACACATTTCAATGGCTAGGCAATTAAGATTACAGTGTACTTTACTCTTACCTCCAAATGTTACTTTTCAGCGCTGTACAACCTTAAATTTGGCCACCTTTTTGCCTCTTCAGTCACCAGATTTGGCAAGGGGGAATGATAGTACTAATAGTACTAGTGAGAAAAGAAATGAGGACACCGACACTCTTTTGTTTAAAGAAGTAGATCAGCACGATTGTTTTCAGCTCATGGAACAGGAGACAATGGGATTCCCACATGTTACAGATACACCAATTTTAAATGCTGAGCACACTTTGTACATAGATGGCAGCAGGTTTGCTGATGACAAGGGTAAATATCACACAGGGTATGCTGTAGTGACTGATACGCAGGTAATTGAAGCACAGGCCTTACCAGCCCACATGTCAGCACAGGAAGCAGAATTAAAAGCTTTAGAACAAGCCCTAGAATACTTAAAAGAACGAGAAGGGAATATTTACACTGACTCTGCCTACGCTTATGGTGTAGCACACGATTATGGCCACATATGGAGGGCTAGAGGTTATCTGACAGCAGCAGGTACACCTGTAAAACATGGAGAAGGGATTAAGAGAGTCCTGAACAATCTTCAAAAGGTTAAACGAGTGGCCATCATGAAGATAGCGGCACACACGAGTGCAAAAACAATTGAGGCAAAAAGAAATGCATTTGCAGATTTGACTGCAAAACAGGCAGCTCTAGGGGAAGGAAGCCCTGAGACTTTAGCAGCGGTAGAGGTGAGTATCCCAGAACCAACATGGCAGCAGCTGAGTAAATTACAGGAGCAAGCAGGGGAGAGCGAGAAAGATAAGTGAGTCAGGATGGGAGCAGCACCAGACCTTGACAATGTATGGAGGGAAGGGGGCAAAATATGCCTACCTGCCTCTCTGTACCCAGCAATGGCAGCGGCAGTTCACCTACCCACACACGTCAGTTCCAATTCCATGTATAGGATTGTGAACCAAGGATGGCTCGCCCCTGGATTCAGTAGCACTGCAAGAAACTACTGTGCAGCCTGCCAAATCTGTCTCCTGAATAACCCAGGACAGAAAGTGAAAACCCAACAAAAACACCAATACCCCTTCCAGAGACTGCAAATTGATTACATACAAATGCCTAAGAGCGGCCCCTTTGAATTTGTCCTCGTGTGTATCGATTTATTCTCAGGTTGGCCCGAAAGTTATCCAGTAAAATCAGCTACAGCTAAAGCCACAGCTAAGAAACTGAACACTGAGTTAATACCTAGGTTTGGTCTTCCTGAAACCATAGAATCAGATAGGGGGACACACTTTACAGGAGAAATCATGCAGAATGTGATGACCATGTTAGGGGTTCAACAAAGTTTTCACACCCCTTACCACCCACAGAGTTCAGGATCAGTGGAGAGAGTAAATGGGACAATAAAGCTAAAAATACAAAAAGCCATGCAAGAGTTAAACAAGCCTTGGCCAGAATGCCTGCCTCTGGCTTTATTCTCTATAAGGTACACTCCAACAGGAAAAACAGGATTATCCCCATACGAAATACTTTTTGGGAATGCACCTAGATTAGGTTTATACTTTCCACAGAGTATGCAATTGCAATGTGATAGTTTGACTGCATATGTGATACAATTACAACAACGTCTAACTAAGATCCACAAAAGTGTGTATTCTTCTATTCCAGACCCTAATTCAATAACAGGTACACATACGCTGCTACCAGGGGATTATGTATATGTAAAGAAACACACCAGAAAGACATTGGAACCCAGGTTTGAAGGTCCTTACCAAGTACTCTTGACCACAGCCACCTCAGTAAAGCTGGAAGGAAAACCTACCTGGATACACACATCACATTGCAAGAAACAACCCGAGAAAACAACATGATGAAATATCTACTTACATATTTTTTGTTGAAGATTGTTGTTTTACAAATATATGCATGGACTCCTGGTATTAATGTACTTGAAGTAGAGGAAACAACAACTTTCGAATGGGCTATAGATGATCCTAAAGTAGCAAATTATTATTGACAAAGGTAGACTAGTACATCTTTCCTCACAGATACAACAGGATACTGCACCACATTGGTGGGATATATTTAGTGGAATGTCTTCTACAGCAACCAATACCTTTCACTGGTTGTTACTTTACATTGTAGCAAAGTGTCATTTCTTCAGTGTTGTCACATTAAAAGATAGAATAAAATATTTACAGAATTGTGAGGTGTGTACTCACTTTTGTGAGATACTGTGTGTATATTATATTTATATATACACACACACACATATATACATACACGCACACATATACACACACTATTACCAAAAGTATTGCAAGTATTGGGACACCGACCCTTACACGCACATGAACTTTAATGGCATCCCAGTCTTAGTCCGTAGGGTTCAATATTGAGTTGGCCCACCCTTTGCAGTGATAGGGTTGAAATAATGACTTAGAGTTCCACTGTAATTGTGTACGTATCAATTGTTCTATTTAAATTGTTTGTGCTCCTTTCTTACACGTGTGTACGTATCAATTGTTCTATTTAAATTGTTTGTGCTCCTTTCTTACCTGTGTACGTATCAATTGTTCTATTTAAATTGTTTGTGCTCCTTTCTTTACCTATGTACGTATCAATTGTTCTATTTAAAAATTGTTTGTGCTTTTCTCTTCTGTGTACGTATCAATCTGTATCTAGATGGAATTTGGAACTGCTGAATAATCATTACATGTTCGCTGATGAGAAACTCTTTGTACCTTAACCTCATTTGGTAATGCCGATAAGATTACTGCTTGTATAAAAGGCCTTTGAAAGAGTAAAGGCAGCAGTCCTTATGCTGAGAACTGTGATACAGACATACCTGACTCCGTGTCATCTTTCTTATAGAAGCAATACTTTGGCAAAGCAATATAAACTTAAGCAACTTGTTTAAAAGTTGAATCTAACACAGCTATAACAGCTTCAACTCTTCTGGGAAGGCTGTCCACAAGGTTTAGGAGTGTGTCTACGGGAATGTTTGACCATTCTTCCATTTCTTGCGTTTGTGAGGTCAGGCACTGATGTTGGACGAGAAGGCCTGGCTCGCAGTCTCCGCTCTAATTCATCCCAAAGGGGTTCTATCGGGTTGAGGTCAATCAGACAAGGGGGCACCTACAAGGGCCACCTACAACCTAACATTCCATCTCCACTTCCACCAGAGCTCCACTGCCCCAGCTGGGCTGACCCTGAGGATTTGAGGGGGGCCTGCCCCCTGCCAACCCATCTGTTGGGGATTGGTCAGAACCCTCAGAATACTCCAGGCAGCTCCTCCTCACCTCCACTTCCATTCTTTTAGATCTACCAGTTTCTAGAAGTAGGGGAGGTATCAGAGATGCTGCCTATAAGTCATACCAGCCTCCCTGAGTACACCAAGAATAGGCACGACTTACTTGATACAGAAAGAAGAGCATGCACACTGTGGTGGCAGCGCTGCACAGGCTCTATGAGCGTGCAGATCATTGCCACCAAGAAGGAGGCCGTAGCGACTGGTGGGATCAACAGGTAATTTCTATTATACAAAGTTGTGTTTGGAGAAACAAGGGCGACAGAAAAAAAAAAATATATATATATATATATATAATGGAAAGATTTTGGTTCCTTTTGTTTTTGGGTTACAACTACTTTAATGTGGGGATGGGTCTAAAAGAAAACCAAAGTCAAATTACTTGAAAAAATTCCCAAAGACACGTAATCTCTGACATATATGCTATGCTGTTTGTCGACCATGACCCTAAATCTAATATAGCAAGCCGTAGATGGAACAGGAACTATCCTTAGATCTCTCAAAACCCTGAGTGAGAAAATATCTACACGTATATCCACAAGGGGACAGTAAAGGTCTACACGTAAGAAAACGGATTCAAAATATTTCCCAGATGGTACAGGACTCCCCTTAAGCTACATAAGATTTCACCTACACTCTCACCCCAGTGATGGCATTGTAATGAAGAGTTGGGATTGCTTTTGCACATCTGGTGGTCCTGCCCTCAAATACAACCATTCTGGACAGAACTTCATCGTCTCACAAATCAAATCACCACTTTCGCTTCAGAATACTCACTGGCACAATGTCTGCTGCACCACTCCACAATGACAAAAAAAACATACCTATGCATCTTGTGAATGCAGCCAGGTTATGCATCCCAGCTCGATGGCGAACATCAGATTTCCAGACCATTGCAGACTGGTTTAAACGAATAACAAAAATCGCAGAAATGGAGGAACTTATACATCAATCGAAAGATACCCCCTCTATGTTCTTGGACACATGGTCCTGTTGGTTGCATTTCATCACGACAGATGAATACAAGAGGCACCAAGAAGAACTGTCCCCTCACACCTCAGGCGGGAGAGAAGACAGGAAATAGTGTCCTCCTCGCTTACCCTTACCTATAAAGGCCACTTACGGCACCCACACCACCACACCCTTACCCCTTACCCCTTATTTCTTCGCTGGTCCTTCCTTCATTCTTATCCTTACATTTTCCGTTTTATGTGTTAAATCAAAACCTACAAAGGAGCTATGAGTATCTTTCCATGGGCCCAAGGTCCCCCAATTACAAAAAGTTTGATATGTATGTACATTATGGGCCTTGAAACGAGAGATTTTATTTTTATTTTAATTTTGGTTTGCTTGCTATCCACAGCTTGGCCAATGCCTTGTACCGTGATTACCAGATGTATGACACTAGTACCATTGTGTGTATCATACTATACTTTACGCCTACTTCAACAAGATACCTTCCACTGTTCATTGTTATCACAGCGGCTGCTCAACTATGTTTATTGCTGTATACTTTCTCTTAAAACTCAATAAAGATTGATTGGAAAAAAAAAGAAGAAAAGTTACTTGAAAAATTTCCCTGAAATAAAACCATTACTAAAGGGTTACGTAAATCCAAAGAATAAAAAAAAATACAGCACTGCGTTACTTTAACTGACAATTGTGCAGTCCTGCAACACTGTACACAAACAAAATGTAAGTCCTTTTTTTCCTACAAATAGAGCTTCTTTTGGTGGTATTTGATCACCTC